>KK120567.1:67017-137968 GCA_000611955.2 Stegodyphus mimosarum | reverse complement strand
TTTTTCAATATAACTTTGTACAAAAGCTTTCCAAATCAACACATTTAATACCGTAAGATCCCCAATACGTAAGGACATGAGTAATGTAAGCAACACTTACTAAAAGAGAAATCAGAGGGATAAAAAGAAGCTTTATTGAAAAAGTAGCATGGAGCGCAATGCGACTGAAGGCCGAAACATCCCTGTGATGGGTGTCCAGCAAGAAACATAAGGTCTTTAATAGGGGATATGATCTCCCCTGACTGCTAGGCAGGTTTCATATCATTTGTGCATGCTGGATATGTGGTTGTTAATGAGCTGTTGAGACACTGCTGCTCGTTCCTCTTGTAGCACCAATCGCAGTTTCGGAATCGTTACTGGCGATAAGTTACGTGCTGCCACGGGTCTCCGTATACTCGACGGTGAAGATGTTTCAAATACAGTTGCTTGTACTAAAAAGAAGATCGGATACTTCATCATCCTTCCTGACGATGAAGTTATTCGTGAACTTCATTTGTAAACAATATTATGTTAAAAAATCTATGTAATCTCCTTTTGCAATAAATAAAAAGCATATTTAACAAAACATTTTGCTTTCCTTTTTCCTTATTTTATAATCATTACAACATCTTCCCTCTGTCTGGCATACTCACGTTAAAAAGCATCTAATATATTTCGACAGACTGCTCTTCATCGTAAATATGCAAGCCCTGTGAGGGGCTTGCCATTTTTTTTTAATAATAATATCTTAAAAAACACTGGTCTACATAAAAAATATTATGACAATAAAAAATGCAAAAAAGTAGTTATGAATACAAATAATAATACACAGAAATTATGAACATAACATATTAAAAATATGCAAAAATTGATAAAAAAAACCATAATATGAGTAACATGTTGTTATAAAAAGAATTTTCTATTGATATGGATAAAATCCATTTACAAAAATACCGATCAGTTCTTCGGTAGTTAGAACCTTTCTTTTACATGAAGTTAAAAATTCCGGATCGAAAAAAACGACGTGGTACGACATTTCGAAGTTTTTTATGTTCTATATAGAGAAAAAAATACATCAAATAGTTTTCAATTCTTTTAAATGTACATTGTTTATAAAAATAATTATAAATTACATAATTTTTCTTTTTAAAAATGTTTTCCTCATACTCTTCTTCTACAAGCAGATTGTTATGATGTCCATAGCAATTGGCGTTTATGCCGTCCGCTTTTAAGAACTTTTTGACATAAAATGCAGATAATCCTATTTTGTTTTCTAAGACTGTGCATACATCATGCTTTTTTGAAGTAATTGTATACTGATACTGTGTCATTAGTGTTTCATCATACAAATCTTTTTATATGACTCAATGGCCAAATCTGCGACGCTAGCTTTTTTAATAACTTTAAATTCTTTTTACAAACATTTCCAAATGACAGAGCATACGTTTTGCATTTTAAACCTACAAATTCTTTGATGGGCAAATTGCTTTATTTTTCAAAAACCCTAATTTACCTTTATTACTTACACTATACATACAATCATGTTTTTCATAGTTACTACAATCTAAAATTTCATTGAAATACTTTTTCATGTCATTAAAAATATCGTGAGTTTCAATATTCATATATAATGAATCAGAATCAGTATAAATCAGTTCACTCTCATCATTAAACACTCTTTGGAGATATTTATATTATAAATTATACATATGCAATTTAGACAATTCTAAGACGGTGAAGCCTACATAAATTGTTTTATCTAATTACATCTAACTACATAAATTGGTTAATCTAAATTTTGTTTTTTCATCTTATATAATGACAAATTTTCGTTTATTACTTCAAAATAATCCAGTAATGGACTTTGTAAGTATTTTTTGCATTGAATTTCAGTTAAGGCGACTTTGATATTAATACGTTTTCTTATGTTTCGTCGTAAAAATTATTACTCATTTTTTTTAAAGAACGATTTTTCAAAATCATTTTCCGCTTCAATTTTTTTGTCGTTGTTGAAGTTTATATAGCTTTTCAACCATTTACATTGGGAAAAAGCCAAAATCTTATGAATCTTTTTCAGAATAAGCCCTTCTTGAAGGTAAAATTTTAAATTTAAGTAGTGACATACACAGTCCAGTCACATTAATGTGACCATCTGTCAAAAGCCAGAATAACCACCTTTCGCAGAGCGGACTGCTGCGAGACGTGCAGGAAGACAGTCACATAGGTCCCTGAAGATGTTCTCTGGGATGTTGAGCCATGCCGACTCTAATGCCGTGGCCAGCTGCGCTAGATTACGCGGTTGAGGATCCATGGCGCGAACAATTCGATCGAGATGGTCCCACAGATGCTCGATTGGGTTTAAGTCAGGTGAGTTTGCTGGCCAGGGGAGGACGGTAAACTCATCCTGGTGCTCTTCGAACCACGCACGTACACTGGCAGCTGTATGGCACCTCGCATTGTCCTGCTGGAAGATGCCATCATCCTGAGGAAAAACAATGCGCATGTAGGGGTGAACATGGTCCGCAAGGACAGATGCGTACTTGTATTGATCCATTGTGCCTTCCACAATGATCAGTGAACCTAGAGAATGCCAGGAAAACATTCCCCAGACCATAATGCTCCCGCCTCCAGCTTGGACCGTTCCGGCAATGGTTGCAGGGTGGTTCCTTTCAGAGGTTTCACGCCTTATACGCCAACGTCCATCTGTCCGATGGAGCATAAAACGCGATTCATCCGAAAACGCAACCTGTCGCCACTCAGTGGACGTCCAGCTGCTGTACTGGCGTGCAAATTCTAGCCTTCGCCGTCGATGAACAGCAGTCAGCATAGGTGCACGAACCAGGCGTCTGCTTCGGAGGCCCAGACGCAGCAATGTTCGCTGAATAGTACTTTGGGAGACACTTTTGGTAGCCCCTTGGTTCATTTTGGTGGTCAGTTGCTCAACGGTAGCCCGTCTATCTGCCCGAACGCATCTCCGCAACCGTCGTTCGCCTCTGTCATCTATGGCCCGTGGTGCACCACATTTGCCACGTCGCTGATTTTGGACAGTCCCATTTTGCCATGCACGGTACACTTTTACCACGGCGGCACGCGAACAGTTCACAAACTCAGCCGTTTCGGAAATGCTTCCACCCTTGGCCCGAAAGCCAATGATCATGCCCTTTTGGAAGTCGGATAAATCGCTTCGTTTCTGCATTACGCCAACGATTGAAATGTTTTCCGAAGCCCTCACACACCCTTTATATACGCTCAACTGCACTGTGCTGCCACCTGCCTTCTGTGATTGGTTATTTAACTCTGACATGGAAAGTACGTGGTGGTCACATTAATGTGACTGGACTGTGTATATAATTTTTTTTTTCGAAAAAATTTGGTGTCAGTTTCTTACAGGGTAAAATATTTTTCACGTTTAATTTATTGCACACCTTTTTTGCATATGGCGATAGCATGTCGTATGAAATGGTTAAATGTTCCGGAGCTAGCGGAAAATCGTTATGCATGTCATGCAATTCGGATGGATATAGGAGATCTACCTCGAAAATATATCCAACACTGGGATCGTGATCTATGTTCAGAATATCGAAATGCTGTACTTCCTCAGGAGTCAACCACGTGAAATGACTATATGATAGTAACTGACTCATAACGTATCCGTATAAATTGTTAGCATCAACTGCTAAAATATAATTATCATCACATATCGCTTGCCTAATAGGCATATCCCTCCTCGTATTTATGATACTATCCACATATAATTGTTCGTGTTGTTGAATAGTTGCAATTCTATTTTTGTATATTTTAATCCTGCATTCCATGTGAGATATGGTCCTGTCACGAAATGGACGGGATCAAAATTGTAATATGTCATAGACATTCGACGAAAAGCTGAAAATATTTCTGCTAATAGAAGAGTATCAACGTTTTGATAAAGTTCTAAGTAATCTCCCAGTGTTTCACACTGAAATGTTTTATATACGAGTTCGGCATGTTCATATTCATCATCTGATATATGACTATTTGTCAAAACATTAAAAAAAGCATTTTTATCTGGTAAGCAGGTTTCTTTTAAAACTGTTTCTGAATCCAGATAACTATAGGGAAATATTCCTTTTCTCAACAGTAAAAACCTGTTTGCCTCATCTTTGAAAAAATTATTGGAAATCTCGAACTTGTGTTTGGACTTTTCTAAGTTCTCAACTTAGGTATCTAATGAAGCTTCTAAAAACTGATAAGAATCCAAAAACTTCATTTCATCTAAAGCAAACATGGTAAATTTTTCTAAATTTACCGGTATGACATTGATGCATTTGAAAACATCTTTTGGCATATTTTGTAAAAATTAAATGTGAATCATAATTACGCGAATTATGTATTATAACTGGAATAAAATATGTGGACCTATAATTTAGATTACAAGACTGATATGCTAATCTGCGTATATGTCCGGCACTCCAATGACAATGATCTCGGACTCTCATCTTATTGGGTAAAAATTGCTTTTGACATATGTGACAACAATTTCTATCATAAGTTTCCGAGCTTTCCACCATCGATATAATTTTTTTCATTTTTTGTAATAACTTATGTGATAGATATTTCAAAGTTTTTAGAAAGTTATCAATGACATTATCGCCGGCAGAATATTCAGTAAAAATTATTTTATTTTTAATGTTTCTTATAAGAATTGCATAGCTGATAGGTTGGTGGTGTTCCACTGCTACTGAAAAACTTTGAAACTCGGACGGATAAGATGAAGAGACTTTTCTAGTGAGAGACTCGAAATCCGCAAAAATACAGAATGGATGATATAATTTGTTTGCGATGCGGATGCGATGTGGTTACGATGACCAATTAAACAATAAACAATTGAACTTAACTATTTATTGAAGTGTCTAAATGCGTTGCGTGCCTCTACAGGCTAAATCAAAACTGCAAGCGCGTAGTTTTACAAGAGTGGTGTTCTAGCCAATATGCGCCAAGACCGGCGCCAAGAACAAGATATCGCCAATGCGTTGAAAACATATTAATCATTTCAAAAACATACAAATTAGTACTCAACATACCCCCCGGCATTGAAGGGTTCAAACACTTCAATCAATAATGAATAATTAAATATACATTACAAATACAAGATAATTAATACATAAATTGCAAACAATACTCATACAATTATAAGAAATGAAATCACTGTTAGCAGATTGTTGAAAAAAAAAAAAGTCCTTTAGGAAGAATTCTCTTCTAATGGCAATATCGCTATTTTTGCGATTCCTCTTTTTATAATTCCCATTGCTGTCTGCACATTTACAACCCTAACCTTTCCGTCTGGTCCCGGGAAAACATTTACAACGCGACCTAGCAACCACTTATTTACAGGAAGGCCATCTTCCTTAACCAATACTAGGGTACCTATTTTCAAATTTGTTCTATCTAACTGCCACTTTGAACGTTGTTGAAGAGTGTTCAAATATTCTCGATGCCACCGATTCCATATAAGTTGAACACACCTACTAATCTTTTGCCATCTAGAAAGCCTATTTTCATTTACATTGATTAATTCGGGTTCAACGATGGCTGTCATTGGCCTTCCGATGAGAAAATGACCTGGTGTCAAAGCCTCCATATCATTAATGTCTGATGATAATGGAGTTATCGGACGCGAATTTAAAATAGACTCGGTTTGTGTTACTACAGTTAATAGTTCTTCAAATGTTAGTCTTGCGTTGCCTACTGTTCGCCTTAAGTGATATTTTGCGGATTTTATCCCTGCCTCCCACAGCCCACCAAAATTAGGAGTTCGAGGAGGAATAAATTTCCATTGAATTCCTTCTTCGGATAAATAATTAGCTAACCTTTCTTCAGGGCGCCTGATTAAATTGTTAAGTTTTTGCAATTCAGCGTTAGCACCAACGAAGTTTTTTGCGTTGTCCGAAAATATAACTGCCATTTTCCCTCTTCTAGCAATGAAGCGCTTCAAAGTGGCAATGAAGGCAGCTGTTGTAGGTTAGGATACTAATTCGAAAAGAACTGCCTTGGTTAAGAAGCAAACGAATATTGCTAAGTATACCTTATTTAGGATCCCCTTTCTTTGTCCCTTATACCTTATGAAAAAAGGGCCCCCAAAATCTGTGCCAACATGATTAAAAGGGGCACTGGGATTTACGCGTTCTGAAGGTAAAGAACCCATAATTTGGTCAAGTGTAATTGGGTTGTTTTTCCTACAGGTAATGCATTCATGCGTTATTTTTCTGGTTAAATTCCTGCCTTGTATTGGCCAGAATTTCTGCCTCACACAACACAACAATGCCTGCGAACCTACATGAAGATATTTTTATGATAATATTCTACAATTATATTGCTTAACTTACCCTTTGCTGGCAAGATTATTTGGTGTTTTTGTGAAAAACTGAGGTTGGCATTTTTTAATCTGCCTGCAACCTCATTACCTTATCTTTGTCAAAAAAAGGATTCAATGATACTAATTTACTTTTGCATGAAATTGGCTTACCTTGCAGTAATGCGTGGTATTCTGGATTAAATTCTCGTTTTTGATATTCCCTTAGGAGGTAATTTTCGGCATAATTTAATTCTTCTGAACTTACCCAATTCGTTCTTTTATGAGAGAATTTCTTCCCTCTCTTGAATTCCAAACAAACCTGAAAACATAGCTCAAAATACGTAGTAATTTAATATAATTATTACTAATGTTTAAAATGGAATCAATTAAATCATTAGTGTCAATGCTTATCAGGGATGCGTCAGTCACTTTTCTAAATTCACTAGAAAAGTCTTCTGTTTCTTCTAGATGTTGACGATCAATGCTTTTAGTAGATACGGGGATCTCTTCCTTCATCAGGAAGAAAGGTCCGTTCCACTAGAGATCAGCATCCCCTTAGTTTGTCGAAATTTGCTCCACGGGAAGCAAGATCCGCCGGATTTTCTTCTGAGCACACTTGATTACACTGGTAATTCGAAGTTAAATCTTGAATTTTACTCACTCTATTGGCACAAAATGTTTTGAGCAAGTGTGGAGAGCTTTGAAGCCATGCCAAGACAATGGTAGAATCTGACCACAAATATGTCTTGTTGATAGTTAAATTCAGGAGATTCACCACTTTTGATACAAGCTCTGATAATAATAAAGCTGCAAAAAGTTCCAATCGCGGCACTGATAACGGTTTTAATGGTGCTACCCTTGTTTTACTGCAAAGTAAATTTGAAGATGGATTAGCGTTGGTAACACAACGTAAATAAATGGCTGCCCCATATGCGTGTTCTGAAACATCACAAAATCCGTGAGGTTCTACTTCAAAATAGTTGTCACATAAAACATATCTATTCACCCTTAACTTGTTTATCGATTGCATGGAAGCGGTGAAATTTTGCCAGTCCTTAATTATGTTTTCAGGTAAGATTTCATTCCATTCCAGTTTTAAAAACCAAAGCCTTTGAATGAAAATCTTAGCCTTGATTATACCTGGTGCGAGTAATCCTAAAGGATCATAAATGCGAGCGATATCCGAAAGAATCGTTCTTTTCGTGTATATGGACGGTTCCTTGACAGATGACTTAAAATTAAAGCAATCTAATCTTGGATTCCACCTCAAGCCTAACGTCTTGATGTTCAATTCTTCATTTGAAATTGAATTGTAGGTATTGAATGAATATTCGGTATTGTCTCCTGAGTAAGGCAGGAGTTCTGAGTGGTTAGCGTGGCCCTTGTGTAGTTCAAAACCACCGCGTGCGAGTAATTCAATCAACTGTGATTGTAGATTCTGAGCCTCCGTCAAGGTATAGGCTCCTGTTAAAACATTATCTACATAAAAATCTCGATGCGCAACTTGCGCTGCTAGCGGGAAGTTTTTGCCTTCATCAATTGCAAGTTGGTTGAGTGTCCGTGTTGCAAGATATGGTGCATTGTATGTACCGTAAGTAATAGTGTTTAATCTATAAATCTTAAGTGATTCACCTTCACTAGATTTCCATAAGATTCTTAACAAGTCTCTTTGATGATCCTTAATTAAGATCTGACGATACATCTTAATGATATCTGCAGTGAAAACGAATTTATGAGTGCAAAATCTACAAATAATGTCAAATAGTTCATCTTGAACTATCCCACCGTTTAATAAAATATCGTTTAGAAAAAGTCCACTAGTTGTAGCAGAACTTGCATCAAACACCACTCGTAATTTAGTACTAAGTCTATCTGGTCTGTATATCTCGTGATGAGGCATATCATACGAAAACCTAGCGTTATCTATAGAAATTTCTTCCGAGTGTCCCAATGCTTCGTATTCATTAATAAATTCTTCATACAAAGTTTTCAAAGTTGAATTGTGGGAGAAACGCTTAAGTAAATAATTTAATCTTTTTTCGGCATTTTCCTTCGACTTCTCCAATTTTGTTAGCCCATCATCTTTAATCGGTAATTCTACGACGTATCTCCCATCCTCTCTTCTATAGTGAATACGAAGGAAATGTTCTTCGCAAAATTGTTCTTCTTTACTTTTAATTTGGTTGGTTCCATGGACCTCTTCGGTTTCACAAAACGATTTTAAGGTGTTAGATAAATCATCAACCGAATTAACGTGCCCACAATAATTACTAGAATTATTTTCTTGCGGCATGCTCATAGAACCACTAGCAATGTATCCAAAGACGGATTCATGAAACATTAATTCTTGCGTTTTTATTTTATTTCTTCCTAACAGTTCAAAGAAAACTTCATTTGACAACAAAACATGGATTGGGCCGGGTTTATAAAATTCTGGATCAGCCACTTTAATTGTGCGTAATGCAGTTAGATGCGTAATGTTTAGATGTCTGGCAGGTGTTATGCGCGTTATTTTGGGAACAACATAAAAATTTAAAGTGCGAACGTAACTTCCATCTGCGTTAGCAATCGTTGTGACTACACTTTCTTTTATGTTTATATTAACTCCCTTTAATCCTGATACAGAGGCATTTATTCTTTTTCCTCTTAGGTTTAATGATTGAACACATCCCTCGACATGAAATTATTTTGGCTGCCGTTATCAATCAAAGTACGGCAGGCGATGAAACTCCCATTAAAGTTTTTAACATGAATTATAGCTGCGGAAAGTATAACTTGTTTATTAAAACCGGAAGTCGTAATCATTGCAGAGCTGCTATTAGAAGTGGGTTGTTTATTTCCACTGGCGGCAGTCCTGTAATTCTCCGTAGAAGGAGTAAACACATTAGCATCTGGCGAAAGACCTTTGCTCAACTTAGGGTTTACATTACACGAATTCGATGATGCTGCGTTGGCGATTTCCCAATCTTTCCTTTCTAGATGCAATAATGTATGGTGACATTTATGGCATTTTTTGCACACGTTAATGCTTTTACAAGAATTAATTGTATGATGATAAACAATTAAAGCAGAGTTTTTTTGCTTTTACAAAATTAAACCGTTTTTTAACCGATAAATTCAAAAACTCATTACATTTCAGCAATATATGATCACCTTTGCAGTAAGAACAAGTTTTCGAATTTTCTGAAAGCGATGTCAACGCTTTTGAATTAAAGGAACGCTTCATTTCGCGATTTAGAGGTTTGTTATGCTGCAAAGTGCGCAAATGTTGTTTTAAAAAGGATGTTAACTGTTCTGTTGTTCCTATTTCATCCTTCTTCAGCGATCTTTCCCACCAGCTTCTCGTATTTTGTCGAGCTTTTCGACTAATACATAAAGAATTAGGGTATCGCTGAAACCATTCACATTTTGTTCTAACACTTTCAAAGATCTTATGCACTCATTTATATTGTCAACAAATTTTAAAAGCGAAGGGGCTGAATCACATGTCTGCGGTAAGGAAAGTAACTTTTTAATGACTGAATTTATCAGATCTTTTTTATTTGAGTAGTGTTCAACTAATAAATTCAATGCGATATCGTAATTTGCGTCGCAAATGGATATAGAATGAATAATGTCTAACGCATCTGACTTACAAGAACTTTTCAAATATTGTAATTTTTGCGCTTTAGTTAAAGTTTTGTTCTTATGAACTGCTGCAGAAAATAAATCTTCAAATTCGATCCACTCTTCTATTTTTCCACTAAATGTGGGAAGCGATAACTTTGGTAATTTTACTTCGGAAACAGAAATGTCTTTGGGCGAAATGCTCTCGTTGGTATTAATTTTTACAGTACTGGATTTTAAATGTTTTCTTTTAATTGTCAAATTAATTTCATCTAAATTGTCTAGTATAGTTTCCTTCTCTGTTATGAATGCGTCAATGTCTGTATCATTACAATGCGAGAATATAGAATCAAAAACATGTTTTACTTCTGCTTGAAAATATGAGATTTTAGATTCATATAAGTGTAGCAAGGCTGCGTCTGCTTCTTCAATAGTTGATTTTACTTTTTCTTTAAACCTTGATATATTAGATTTTAGACTCTTTTTATTTGTTTTAGCATCCTTTAATTCAGACATATTGATAAGTAAGTCAAATTCTACTTACCAACCTCTTTCGAACGTGCAGATTGTTTGTCAATCCAGATTGAGGTAATCCATAGGTTTTCAAATAATATCCTCCGGCTCGACGGACCAAAAAATGTTTGCGATGTGGTTACGATGACCAATTAAACAATAAACAATTGAACTTAACTATTTATTGAAGTGCCTAAATGCGTTGCGTGACTCTACAGGCTAAATCAAAACTGCAAGTGCGTAGTTTTATAAGAGCGGCGTTCTAGCCAATATGCGCCAAGACCGGCGCTAAGAACAAGATATCGCCAATGCGTTGAAAACATATTAATCATTTCAAAAACATACAAATTAGTACTCAACATAATTGTTTAGAAAAGTCAGTGAATTTAACTGTTAATTTTTTGGAATGCTCACTTTCTGAGGTTTTTTGTCTTCGCACAATTTTATATGCGATTCTAAACTGTGTTTTCTATGAAATCCTAGCAAACAGTTTTTACAAAAATGGTGAATACCTTTTCGAACGCGTAATAATATATTTAAGTTTCTAATTAAAAATAAATGATTTTCAAAAAAGAGTAAATCGATTTCTTTCATTAAGTCGATATTTTTTTGTTTGCTTATGCTTAAAGGAAAAATTTCGTTTTCTGCAAACGTGAATATATTAATTTTTAAATCATTTAATTTTTCAAATTTTTGAATTCCACTTAAGGAAATTGGAAATTTTATCCCACTAATTTTAAAACACTTCAAATATTTTTTATAATACCACAATACATTTCCATTCTGTTTCCTTGGATATAGTTTCGCGATAACGGAATACAAAAAGCATTTATTACTGTAACAATTAATATTCAACACCGCATTTTTGTTTCGAATTTTTGCTGGCAGTTCTATGTGTTTGCATCCTCCTCTTATTTCACGCAAATTGCCCACTTGAATGACGTTGTATTTCAGACGTTTTATTAACCACCCGCTGCCGTTTCTAATAGAGTTATTAATGAGTCAGGACTGAGTGTTCGGTGCATATTCTTGGCAAACATCTTCGTGAAAGTAACTGAGTCTTGATCTTGAACAGGGAGCTGAATGCAGCTATGTTCTGTGGTAGAATACTGTGATTAAGTGGTGGAATAACTATACGTGATTTAAAGTCCTCTTTTATTAAACCACAATTATGTACAGCCACTTTCCAACTAACAGCGCTACGGCTTAGAATTTAAATACTAGCTAATCAGGCGAACGTCGAATAGAGTAACAGTGGTCTGAGACTAAAAGCTCTCTCACACTGAAAGGTTTCTACCTTTAGTTTAAATAGAACTTGGCTCCACTTCAAATTAGCATAAAGCTGAAACGCGCGCTTATTCTAACGGGAAGTTGAAATGAGAACAGATAGAAAAGAGTAAAATTAAAATAAAACTTTGTTAGTTTAAACTAAAATCTTACAAATGCCTAGAAATATTTTTCGAAATCAATTGTCAACCGCTGTCAATATCTGTCCTCTCGTTAGGATTAGTTCAAATTTGGAACAGAAATAGAAACTTTTTTCTATTTCTCTGTCTCCATCGTCTTTCTTAAATAATATGCTAAGGCATATAATTATTCATAACCTAAGAATGTTACTACTACTTAATGATGAAAAAATTATTTTTCGACTATCCCGATACAGTAAATAAGGAACTCTGTAATTATGGAAAATAGCTCTGTACGAAAGCACGAAGCAACGGTGAGCATTTCTACGCACATTATAATTTAGCATATTGATTTCAGAATCTTCTAAAAAAAGAAAATACGTTCGTTACAAAAATGTCACAGTTGAGTAAAACATAACTACCTCATATGATTTTTTAAATGACTTAAATTAACATATTAATTTCAGAATCATTTAAAGCAACATGCACTTTACAAATGCTACATTTATACAATTAAAAAAAGTAACTAGTTAATGTTATATATATAAGGTATTGATTTATGCATAATAAAAGCACATTGATTTACAAAAACATTTCAAAATATTACAAGAGTTCTCTTTTTTTAAAACAACGTGGCTGCGTTTAATGTGAGTGATCATATGTTCACATGTCAAGAAATCAAGCATCTCCAGTGGTATTGTTGCGTTTTACGGGTTCGTAGATTTGAGAGTATCCGATGAAAACACGATGCAGAACAATAAAAAGCACAATTTATTTACAGGAATCACTATTTACAGCACAGTTCTAAAATTACCTTTAAAAGCGTCGAAAATCTACAATAAATACGCTGAAACAATCAGCAACACAGCTTCAGGCTGTAACTGTAAAGGTAGCTTCACGGCAACACAAAACTTATAATAAACACCGTGGAACAATCGCCAATACACTGTCAAGCTATACTGTAAAGTTAGCTTCACGGCAAAACACTATCTCGATCGCTTTCCGTTCACCAAAACTCTCGCGTAGCAGCTATTCTCACAACTAATCACACTGCTCGCAACACTTCACAATACTTCACAATTAACTCGCAACTAACTCAGAAACGCAAGGGTTTATATAGCTTTTCTTTAAATTCGACACGTTTCGAGAAATATCTCGACAGGAAGTTATTCTAGAAGCTTCCCGATTGGACCATGGGATATCGCCAATTTGGTCGCCAAATGGGCGATAAAATCGCCAATCTGGAAACCCTACCATACACTATTTTATGGCAACCCTAGTGCTATGCCGGAAAGCTTACATACAGGCGCAACCGCCGAATTTTTCGTAACAGTATGTTAAAGCGGTTTTTGACTTCGTTATTGGTGGTCTGCCTAGACAAACCGATGTAATGAGATTCTCTGAATTCTTTCAGTTCCATGATCATATTATGACCAAGATGTATGGAATACGGTGGGAAGGGTTTTTTTTCTTCTCTTGATAAGTCGAGATCACAGATTCAGATCCACATCTTCATCGCTTTTTTTTAACTAATACCCCTTTTTCCTTTAAATTCTAAAAAATAATTTAAACTAAAAATACTATTGTCGAAATTTAGTGCAAAAAAAAAGCAAATAGTTTTGAAAACATCGCGCAAAACATGAAAAACAAAATTTCTTATCATTGCTCATTGAAGGGAACGGCTCCATCTTTCTGGAACTGGAATCAGATGAACGAAAGAATAGGTTTTTCGTTTCGAATTTTTCTCTTTAAATACTCACACCACTCGTTTTCCGTTTCCTAATTCCCCTCATCGCCCCTCTAGTACGTTTCTATGCTTACTTTTTCCGCATATTATTTCTATTACCAAAAAAGGAGTGCTGAACTTTATTCTTTGTCCCACATTTTTTCACATTCGACCCAATAGATGACCCACTAAAATTAGCTGCTTTCGTTCCATACTTATTAATTTGTCATATCTCCCCTCGCGAGACCCCCCTCCTTGCGAGCTCCATTCGTCTTTTTTTTTCTCCCTCCAGATGGTGTAATTTCCGTTATACAACTTCAATGGTACATTGAAAGAAGGAAGAAGGAAAAACAACCTTGTTCCACATCTTTTCTTTGGTGTTCCCCTCGGAATTCTCATCTGTTTTCGTAACACATGCGCTCCCCTGCAATGTTTAATTTCTCTAGGAAAAAAAAAACCTATGTCCTACTCCCTTTTTTATTATTTTCAAAGTTTTTTTTTTGTTTTTTTTCGAAAATAAAACAAATTACGTCATATGTCAGTCACAAAATAAAACCACTCCTTCCTATAACCTAAATTCTCTCGAATTTTAGTTCTCATTCTTTTTAAAACTTTTTTCCCTGCTCTTTTTTTTTTTTTAAGTTTCTGTTTTTTTTCCGAAAGACAAAAAAATTATCATGTATCATTCTGTCATTATACTCATATAGACTTAATAAATAACTACATCTATCTACCTATCATCCTTTTAACAAAAAAACATCGAGTAATCTAAATTCGTTCGAACTTGTGTCCTCATTTTTTTTAGTTCTGAAGCTTTTTTTCCCTTTCTTTTTCCAAGGAAAGTGAATAATTATTATTACATAGCGCCCCGCAATTATATAAACCTATCAACTCGCTACCGAATTAAAAACAATGTATGTATATACACCAAAACATCGTAAACGCACATCTTTCTTTTCATATAAGCATGATCACAAAAATAGAAAAAAGAATATGTATCTTTTGATATGACTATATTTTATAATTTCGAAAAATCTGAAATTAGTTATCTCATCTCTGACACATGCTCGTCTAACAACTCGACAACGCTCACAACAAAATCCTAACCCACACCGATCACCATCAAACACTATAACCATCCACATTTCATCCGACATTTAAGTTTCCTTACATACCATCGTCACCGTCGCCACCATAGACAGCACCTTTTTATATAGATGCAATCAATATAATACTACTTATATATATTAACTGAAATACATTTTGCAAGATCATCTCGTACTAGAAAAATGAAGGCATGTAGTTTCTTGGGGAGAACGAATATTTTCGGAGAATGATGTTGCAACGGCAGTACATCGTCAGTGTGGCAGTAAGGGATCTTTCTCAGTGGAGATAATTCGCCATTTGGCGATGAATGACAGTTACACCAATTCTGTAGACTGGCTTGCGGGATGACTTCAAAATTTCTCCCTTCTTTGTAATTTTACTGTGTACTGTGAAAACTGACTGCAGCGTGTTATTACGTTGGTCCGTCCAGCTTAATATTGTGCACTTCTAGCCAGTGGTATTGTAAGGATTTTAAGTTCACTAACGTTTATTTTATTTTAAAACTTTACTATCATCGCTTATTTTCCACTTCCGGCCAGAATTAACGCGTGATTATGTTTATGCAAATTATACTTGCTAACGCTAAGTATTTAAGTTGTTGCTTTTTGCCAGTTAAATTTTAATTAGTTAAATTTTAGTTTAAATTTTAGTTAGTTAGTAGTCTTATATTCTTTTACGTTCAGGGCACAAGTGGTGGGTCTTTGTATCCCGAAGAGCGGGAACGTCTGTAAAATCGATAAGCAAATAAAGGGGAATTTTAACCCTTCTTATCTTTGTTGTATTTGTTTGTAATTTTAACTCTTATTATCTTTGTATCTTCTACACACGCCCGAACATAGCTTATAGTAAGCTCCCTGTTTACTCAGGACCTCAGTTATGTTTGCGAAATCAACTAGAAGAAACAGAAGTCCTGATAGTGGTCCCCGAAGGAGAAGACACATGGCGACTTTCAAGAGGAAGTTGATGAACCCGTGGTATCGGCTCAAAATTCAGAAATGCCAGCTGCCATCCTAGAAGGATTCGGGTACATCGTCCAGACCATGCGAGTATCAATGAAGCCAGCAGCGAGCTTCGAGCTTCGATGGGAATTCAGCGGTGAATAACGTTTTGGAAAAATTAGATGTGCACTTTATGCTCTATCCAGTCCACGAGTTCCAGAAAGTGACTTTGGCTACTAGCGCGTTGAGGGGTCACGCGCTTAGTTGGTTCAAGTATATCGGAAAAAAATCTCTTGGGCCAACCGGGAAGTCCTACCTATACTAATGAAAATTTCAAGACCTGCTTAGTAAAGGCATTTCCAGTAGTAAGAAATCGTGCGAAATTAGAAGCGGAACTCTTCAGCACATACCAGCAAAGAATTAAGGAACTTTCAAGCTTCATATTAAGAAGAATACAATTATTTAAGCTTTTGTATGGAAGCAGACCGGATCCTGAAATCATACAAGTCATTTTACCTAAATTACTTCTACAGGTAGAAGACCGTTATCGAATTAAGGAATCCGACCACCTTGGAAACGTTATTTGAGCTCGCGGTCCAGTTTGAAAGCAGAAGAACGGCGGACATTGAAAGAAGACGCCAGTACGAGCAACGAAGCCAAGGCCACAGCAGAGGCAAGACCGCGGCTACAGAAGCAAGTCGAATCAAAGGTCAAAGAAACCTGAATATACCAAAACAACCAGTGAATGTCGACAGTTCAAAAATAAGTCAGACAAAAAGTTTGAAGGCCAGCGGAAAGGCGCGGAAAAGAAGAAAGAAGATTTAAACTGAAAGGGATTTCTGCTGACGGGAGTGTGCGGAAATCTGAAGGCCAAGAAAATCGCTCTACAATGAAGCTCAATATAGTTGTTGGGAAAAATTTAGTTCTTCCGAAGATTGAAGTGTTAGTCAACAATATTCCAGCCACTGCCCTCCTGGATACAGGAACTCAGTGTAGCTTTGTGGCAGAAGAATTTTTAAAAAGTATTTTCGTCCATATAGAATCTGCAGTTCAGATAATACGACGGCTATAGTAACCTAGGGGGGGAATGCAAATGTATAGGTAAAGTACCGCTGTATATCTGCATTAAGAAGGTAAAAATTATGTTCCTTATTGTAAGAAATCTTCAAGCAAATATAATATTAAGAGTAGATTTTCTTTCAGCTTCCGAAGCAACAGTAGATTTAAGTCAAGCATCTCTTAAGCTGAGAATGAAACCGGTGCTTGAAGTAAAAGCGGATCCCCCCACAGTGAACCTCGAACATCTGCCAACTGAAGAGCAAAAAAAACTTCGCCAAGTGGTAAATGAACTCTCTACTTTGTTCAGTGATATTCCCGGATTCACGCAAGTGACTAACCATGAAATAAATACGGGAGATCCACAGCCAGTTCGCCACAAGGCTTACCGCTATGACAAGTTTAAAGAAAAAATTATAGAATGGCGTATTAAAGATAGGCTAAGTAAAAAGTTTATCACGCCCATCTCCAGTAGTTATGAGAGCCTGGTTGTTTTATGTAAGAAGAATAACGATTACCCGGTTACACACCCAAAAAGGTGACGTTTTGCAATTGATTACCGGAAATTAAATAGCGTTACTAAGTATCCGGTTTATCTATTACCCATTATTGAGGAAATCTTGCGAAAAATAACTTCCACTAATTATATGACGACATTAGTTTTAACATCTGGGTATTTTCAAATAGGCGTAAAATCTGAAGATGTACCAAAGACCGCTTTCATAAATAAGTCTGGCACTTATGCATTTTTGCGTATGCCATTTGGCCTATCAGGCGCTCCAGCAAAATTTCAACGTTGTATGGACATTGTTTTAAGACCCGTCCTCGGGAAAAGCACTTTTATTTATTTGGATGACATTATTGTTATTAGTGATAATTTAGAACAACACATTAAAGACTTAAAAGAAGTCTTTTCATTGTTAAATGAGGCCGATCTAAAAGTTAAGGGTAAAAATGGCAAATATGCGGCAAAGGAATTACGTTATTTAGGGTATAAAATTTCCCAGAAAGGCATTGAAACCGACAAATCAAAAATAATTGCAATTCAGAAATATCCGCCGCCTAAAACGGCGAAGAAACTAGCTTCTTTTCTAGGGCTCTGCTCATACTATAGGTCCTTTATGAAGGATTTTGCCACCATTGCCGAACCGCTATTAAAATTAAAAAGAAAGAAGGCAAGATTTTCGTGAACAGCTGAAGTTAACACCGCTTTTGAAAAATTAAAACAAGCGTTAACACCAGCCCCTGTTTCGAAATTTCCCGAAAATGATAAAAATTTAGAAATCGCGGCAGATGCCTCGAATTATGCCGTAGGGGCAGTTCTTTCCCAAAAATGGGCAACCCGTGACATTCTTTAATCGTACTTTAAATGATACTCAAATTATTCAGCAACAGAAAGAGAAACACTTGCAGTTTTGTTAGCAGCACAGAAGTTCAGAGTCTATTTTGGAAGTTCTCCAGCAGCGATCTACACTGATCATGAGGCGGTCACTAGATTATATTCAGGAAAGAATCTATCACCGAGATTAATAAGATGGGTTCTTAAATTACAATATAATCTGATAATTAAATACGGTGGCAAATTTTTGCCCACGGTTTGAATAGGCGTTTTCTATTACGAAAATGCCCCAGGCAGTAGTGGTTTTAAGAGCCAAGAATGACGAAACAATTACGGCATCTATCTATCAGATCAAGCCGTATTACAACCGAGATAACATGAGAATATTTCAAGATCTTTAGAAGGATCAGGCACGGCAGGCACCATCTCAACACATGGCACAACAACAACGACCGCCAGAGTAAGCCGCAAGTAAAGATACGAACAAGAAAATAAAAGCCCCCCGATGAAACACCGGAGATAACAAGAAAAGGAAGATATTCCCCCGACCAAAAAAGAGATGTCACGACCGGCTGCAAAAGGAAGAAGACGGAAATTCTAACCATACGAAGAAGGCGAGAAGAAATGGCCGCAGTCAAGGCACCTGTTAGAAAAAAAATAGTGAACTCTCAGAATGGATTCTACGCAGCAGATGTCCACGAATTCACCAAGGAAAGCCAGCTGCATACTCAAGGCAACAAAAGTTCGAACAGCAAACCGCCAAAACTCGACAACAACCGACGAGAAATGTCTCGACTCCTCCAAGGACAGCACCTATCCAGCGACCCGGAAATCAACCAACGGAGAGGAAGACGTTTTTCAAGAGCCATCTAGCACTCTCAAAAAGAAAACGGACTGAGGACGAGACTGAGGGTCGGACTCGGACAAGGCGTCTGATCAATCAAACCATGGTCTTTGCTACCTTCCAGGAGTGGGCGGCTAAACGGATGTCTGAATATCAAAAAGATAAGCAAAACTTTATGTTACTTTGAAACTTTAGGTTAATTTTCGTTCTTACTACAAGCGGCAGATTTTAAGAAGTTTTACTTCATGCGTTGTCTACCTTTATCGCCAAAAAGGACTCAAGAAATTAGTTTTACCTATTTGTTACTATGTGTTTCAATTACACGCGAGTAATCTAATGTTATTGTATAATAGTAAGTATACTGTATAAGAAAAGTACCTTAAGAACATTCTAAAAATATTTTGTAAAGCTTTATTTAAAAGATTCTGTTAAAAAAAGACATTTTAGTCTGAAGTCTTTTAATGTGAAATGCACTGGTTAAATGTGAAAGAAACAGCACTTGCTTTCAGTAGGAGAAAGTTAACTGTATGTTTTCAAATATGTAGAATTAATGGTATGTTAATATGTTCTTATATACATGTGAACTGTTCCGTTAAAATTAAGAAGTACACTGATGTGTTAAAAGTGAAAGAATTATGTGAATGTAAAAGTTTAAAACCGCTGATTTAAAAAAATGCGACTGCATAGATGCAACTTTACGCATAGTGAATATGGGCTAAATTTGAAATGAATGAATGTAGTTAGGCTCTCTGACGCTACACTGCAGAGTTAGCCACTTATTTTAGAGTAGTACCTCAGGGTTTAGATATGAATGTGTGTTCTGAAGTCTTGTTATGTTGAATTAGTGTTTTGATTGTAGGCGGTAGTGTTGAACACTTGTACATAGACACGCCCGCGTTTGGTGTTTCTCTCTTTACAAGACAGGTCAGAGAGCACGGGGAGATAATTGAATAATGGTATGAATGAAATAAGAATGGAGTTTTAAAAGAAAAAATATATACGTGTTCATATTACTTGCCATGTAAATCCTTGACAAATTGATTAAAGTAGTTTTCCTTCCAGATCTCTGGAAGGAACCGATAAGAGACAAGAAATTCCTCTTTTTAGATAATGTAACAGATGAAGAACAATTGTCCCTGGAGAAAATATTGTAAAACTGATTTACATAATTTCTAGGTTAGATAGTTTTAGTGAGGAGGTTTTGTGAAGGAATGGCCTCGCGATAGACTTAGAATTTAGAATTAAAAGTTTTCAACAAGGTCGTTTAGACCTTAGTTTCAGACTTATTAACTCTGGCGGGAAATATGTAAGGATTTTAAGTTCACTAACGTTTATTTTATTTTAAAACTTTACTATTATCTCTTATTTTCCACTTCCGGCCAGAATTAGCGCGTGATTATGTTTGTGCAAATTGTACTTGCTAACGCTTAAGTATTTAAGTTGTGGCTTTTTGCCAGTAGAGGAGGAAGGAGAGAGATCTCTCTTGCTAAGAGTCTTCACAAGAGCTTGCCATCAGTTACTGTCCACTTTTAAGGCCAGAGATTTAATCCTCTTGAAAGTTAAAGACGTATTGTAGTTTTCCGCAGTTTGCGTACTACAGACGTAGTTATTTAAAAGGGCAATCTTAGTGCTAGTAATCTGTGTGAAATATTAAAACTTAGCTCTTATTTAAATTTTAGTTAGTTAGTAGTCTTATATTCTTTTACATTCAGACCACAAATGGTTGGTCTTTGTATTCCTAAGAGCGGGAATGTCTGTAAAATCGATAAGCAAATAAAGGGAAATTTTAACCCTTCTTATCTTTGTTGTATCTTCTACACACACAAGAACATAGCTTTTAGTAAGCTCCTTGTTCCTACTCACGACTCCAGTTATGTTTGCGAAATCAAGTAGAAGAAACAAAAGTCCTGATAGCGTAAGTAGAGCTCGTGGGCCCCTATGCGAAAACATATTTCTGTGCCCCCTCCTCATGTAGAGACATTAGATTATTTTGATGCAGGAGACATGAAAAATGAGCAACGCCTCCGCCAGGAATCGAACCACGGACCTCTCAGTTACGCGTCGAGCGTGCCGACCACTACATCACGAAGGCATGCGAAGAAGGTGGGAAAAATACCTTATATACTCCCCCTTTTAAAGGGCGACTGGTGTTTTGGGGACCCAATCACCAAATCCCGGTGGTGATGAATCATCATCCACCATTTTAGTTCGGGCGCCAGTGTAGAGACATTAGGTTATTTCAAAGCAGGAGACAAGAAAAATGAGCAACGCCTTCTCCGGGAATCGAACCATGGACTTCTCGGTTACGTGTCGAGCGTGCTGACCACCACACCACGAAGGCATGCGAAGAAGATGGGAGAAATACCTTATAACCCTTTCCTTTAAATTCTTTAAGCATGCTTATTTTCGTGGTGTCCCACTTACATCTCCCTACCAGAAGGAGTTTTTAGAGTCGCGTTGCATGTAAATGAGGTAGAAGGAGTATTTAAAGAAGGTTCAACTTACCTAAGTCGGATAGCTTACAAGTTTTTAGTGACGCTTGTTTGCCGCCAGGCTATTTCGATATTCAGCCTACTACGCTCGGCCGTATTGTACGGGCCTGCTGTAAGGGAATATTATAACAGAAATAAAAAGAAACTTGCGAAATATAGGGTTGCGTTCACATTGGTCCGTTCGTGCGAAAAGTGGCAACGCGGAAAAAAACGCTTTGCTCGTACGCCAGTTCACACCAGCGCGGCAACTTTGGCTTTAAAAGTTGTCATATGCTCACACTTGATGGCTCTTCGTATCGGAAACTTGAGGAAAAACGTGAAATTTTTGTGTGGTCGTTTGACTTTTTACGATTACATTTTTTAATTAAAATGGATTTAATTTCTGCTCTATTAAAACTTGTTTTACTTCTTGCTTTGTGTAAGGGAAGCAGAATGCAGTGGTTTATATTAATATGTGAGAGATGACTGTAGCAAGGAGATGCAAATAATTTAATTGAAGAAATGCGCTTGAACGAAAAGAAATTTCTTTTATTTACTTTCGCATGACACCTCATCAATTCGATAAATTTCTAGCCTCATTTATTCAAAAGCAGAACTAATTTTTGTCGCAGAAAAGAATCGTTTGGAAAACAGGAATAGGCTAGCCCAGAAAAAGACCGTTCTATATAGCTAACGCTGTATATATCTAATTTATTTAAGAATTGTGTTGAATGATAATTAAAAAATCCTAATTTCATTATTCTATTTTGGAGAGGAAATTTTTCATGGGGTAGAATACCATAAATGTTTTTGCATGATGCTCCCTTAACCTTCCTTAACTTCCCTTAATTGGTTTTATATAATGCACTAAAAATTATATTTTGTTTAAATATATGAGGGGTTTTAGCAGTGCTAAATTAAATATCACACTTAAAAAGAGCAGTTATTTTTAAGCTAATAAACAACAGCAATGTTTTAAAAAATGTTTGAGCTTCTGCCTTATGTATATATTTTTTACCTTAAATGTAACAGTAATTACTTCAATTAGTCATTCATATATTAATGAACAGCCACTATCTAAAGGTTTATTTTCTTAGGTCATTTTTATCTAAAATTTATTGAAGTAACTTCATTTTATATAATACTTCTCTTTCTGCGTTAAAATTTGTATTCCACAATTAGCAAAATTGCTAATGCTCCTGCAAAAGTTCTTTAAATTAATGAAAAATTATCAAGATTAAACCTCTGGTTAACTTCATATATAAATTGTTCGAAAAGTAGTCATGCATGTTAAGAAAAACAAACATGAAGCCATTAAAATGCATATGATAAGTATTCTATAAAATCAGCTGCATACTAGCGAGCTTCTTTTCTGTATAAATAACAGTTTTCTTAATTTTCTTAAACAAATGATTTACTCGTCACCAGTTTTTTAAAATTCAGAACTCACTAAATTTCCTAATTAGATGAAGCAGCAACTTCATATTAATACCAGTATCGCTTTTGCTAGTCTCGTGTCAGCCTAAATAGAATCAGATCATAGTAGCAGACCCATCGTATGAATTATACCAAAGGCTCGTTGTCAAAGCAATAAGAGCAACCATAAATTAATGTAGATATATTTTAAGAAAAATTCAAAATCTGGAATTTCTAAATCCATCACTATTTTCTCGCAACAATCTATTGCATTAGATTATTTTGTAAAAATTATCAACTATACATAATTTATGGTTGGTTGTTATGGAATTAAAAGAAAATATTATTTTCGGACTTTTGATTTTTTAAGAAAACCTACATTGTTATCTAAACAGTTGAATATTGAATCTTTCACTTTTCGAAGAGGATATCTGTGAAACTTCTAAGACAGACGCGTTGGAATTATTAGTGCAGTCAATGTTTATCATAACGAATATTACCATCACAATGACCTGTACAAGAAGCCTCCAGTGACGTATTAAAGCAAATTTTGCTATAATGTTCACAACGTTATGACTTTTTTTTAAATGGATGCGAGAAGTCGTTATAACGAGCGTCATTGGTATAATACAAAATTATAAAAATATATTTGTTAATTAATATATCATAGCGAATAGAATTATTTTGTCGTTAAAAATTACTTGTACTTGTCTTAAAATTAAATATATTTAAATAAACACTGAAATTACTGTGCGTAACAAAATTTCTTTAATAGCTATTCTGGTAATTATAAAAAATTGCACGAAGCTAACTAATCAGCTATTTGGCAATTAGGGAACGAAAATAGAAACTGTCAAAGGGAGAAATTAGAACGTTAAGTAATCAAGAAATGGAATTTAAAATGTCTTATTTACTTCTTAATTCCTATTCAGTACTATACTCTAGGTCAGAAATGTATATAATTTGATTATCTAACCACACTTTAAAAGTAGTAACGCATATGCAGGTAAAAAAGTCCTAAGAACATTGCTAATCGTTAGTCTAAACTAACAACTTTCATGTATGAAAAGGAAGTGATATGCGGCAATAATGGAAAAACACATTTTGATTCTCTTACCTTGACATGTATGAAGTACAAAGGATCCTGATGTCCCACTTCTTCATTTTAGCAGCCCTTGTCACAGCTTGTCTCCAGGAACTAGGGAATTTCTTTCGTAATAAGACTGATTCTCAAATTGTCACTAGTGCAGAATCGCTGATCATTCACGACTTGAAAACGTTCGGTGTATTTGAATTGCTTTCAACAGAAAATTGTGCAGCTTTGTTTTCGAGCAATTGCTGATGCTAACTGTTCAGCTACTACAAAATGAAGCTAGAACGAAAGTTACGGGGTTGAAATGGGAAAAGCTTAAAGAGCCCCATATATCCCCTATCTGTAGCTACTCAATCTTTTCCCTTTGTTTTTGTAAGAAACATTACATATACGCTTTCATGGAAGCAAAAATAATCGGTCTATTCTTATTTTCTTTCTAAATTTAAAATTTAAACATGTAAATATAATTCAGCAGAGCACATAAGAGCAGACTAAGACCTTGGGCCCTTATGCGGTAACATTCTTTGCACACCCCTGTTGTTACGAATTT
Organism: Stegodyphus mimosarum; assembly: GCA_000611955.2. Taxonomy (NCBI): domain Eukaryota; kingdom Metazoa; phylum Arthropoda; class Arachnida; order Araneae; family Eresidae; genus Stegodyphus; species Stegodyphus mimosarum. Next base: position 113,590 of record KK120567.1, on the reverse strand, counting down.
TGTACATAGGTAGATGATTTTAGTGCAATTATATGTGGAACTGTATTTTTCTTCATAATGTAACATGAAAATGTAGAGAGACGAAGCTTGCCAGAAAAGTAAGAATGCAGGAATCGGTTTATTTACCATTGAGTCAATGGCTATCTCGCTAAATTGGTGAGATATCACAAAGCCGGCAACGCTTTTGGCGATAAATGTTTGTCGCTAAATTTGACGAGAAATCACCCAAATTCTCCAAACTTGGTGACATTTTGTTCCGCCACCTGTACCACCGTAATAAGTATCGTAACTGAATAACTGTAATTAGTTTCATATGCAGCGATAACTGTATCCGGCCCTCATATACCTTCCAGTAATTTAGAGAAGCACTCGAAATATCTCGGTGGCCAGGTGAAAACTATGTAAGACCGGAGAGAGCATCTGCTCTGAGTTGTTATTTGTTAGTTCAGAGTGAGTTCGAAGTACTGAGATATCTCTGGGTTAGTTTCGTTCTTTGGATGCCCTTCGTATTGCGTTGTGTTTATCGTTCTTAGTTTAACTACTGATTGTATTCTGGGAAAAGTTGTACCACTATTTCTAGGAAAGTTCCAAAACTTTGAAGCCTTTATTTTGATAAAATAAATTTTATCAACCTATCACCGGACTTGTGTGCCTTCAATTTATTACGAACCAATACGCGCAAAACAATTTTTGGTGTCAAACTTGGGGTTGACTGCCGGTGACAAAAGCGATGGGGAGCACTAAGACAGCTTGGGACTGCTTTTGCTGCATTCCAAGGAAAGATGGAAGGGGCCGTCAACCTCGTTAAGGAAGACATGAAAGCTGGCAAAGATTCCTTTAAAGAAGAGATGAAAGCTGTTCAAGAAAAGATAGAAGCTTGTCAAGAAAAGATGGAAGACAGCTTGGGACTGCATTTGCTGCATTCCAAGGAAAGATGGAAGAGGCCGTCAACCTCGTTAAGGAAGATATGAAAGCTGGCAAAGATTCCTTTAAAGAAGAGATGAAAGCTGTTCAAGAAAAGATAAAAGCTTGTCAAGAAAAGATGGAAGTTGGTGAAGAATCCGTTAAAGAAGACATGAAAGCTGTTTAAGATTGAAGCAAATAAAATGGGAAGGAAAAGAGAAATTACCTGCATAATAAAAACCACTTCGAGGTTATCGAAGGCGGAATAGATACGATTGAACATAAAGTTGGAGAAATGCAAGAAAAGGTTTCTGCTGTGGAAAAACAAATCGAGGAAAGAGTATTTGCGGCCAACAACAAATCGAAAAACAAACTGATGACAAGGTTTCTCCTGCTATTGCGAAGGAAGTTGAAAGTTTAAAAAAATCCTGTCATCTGGTTACTTCCTGAAATTTGCATATGATTCTTGAAGATATGTGTAGTGATTTTACAGGTGATATATTTATTTTAGAGTTCGATTTCCGCGTGACTCCGAATTATCCTTAATTTATGGACATGAGTGTAATTTAAAGAGTGTAACAAAGGGCAGTTTTAACCCTTCTTCTGCACAGTCACTACTCTCCAGATTTCACACAAAAGATAGACAGTAGATCTTATAACAGAGCATATCATTAGGCTATTTGTTGTTTCCATAACATTCTGCGTTCGCATTCGAAACAATGATTTTATAATAAGAGTCGCAGATCAAGCACATTTGTATTATATTTTATTATATAATGTAATCGCAAGTTTCTTTCTGTATAAGTATTGCCATTCACTGCAAAAACTAACGATTTAAGCAAACCTGGCGTTGGATAAATGAACATTTCTTTAATTTAAATAATATATTTCACTTAAGTTTTTGTTACTTATTCACGTGCTTTATGTGATCGCTTTACAATTGGGAATTCATTGCGTTCAAGCCTTTAAAATGAAAAGGAAATTTTCCTTGTAATCATACCACATTAGAACGACAACACTCAAAATAAAAATACGAACGTAAACAAACCTAGTCTATGCTTCTTTCAAAATCACAGGGTTCTTCATAGCCAGTGACAACGAGCCATGCAAATAACTCTGTATCCTGTGTATCAGTCCTTAATTTACTAACGGAAAAATCCATATGTACTGACAATAGCTCCGACTGTGAATTACCTCTGGTTTCTTCATACACGAGTTAACTAGCTGTTGGTTGACATAATATACTTTACAGCATCACAACTTGCAGATTATTAAACAGTTATTAAATAGAAATACCAAATTCCGAATTGAGAAACCTCCGGTCTGCTTTTCAAACGTAAATCACCTCCAGCAACATTAACACTAATTAATAAGTGGTCACTAATAGAAACAAAACATAAACGATGATAAATTTATTTCGATGTACTGACAGCAAATTTTGTGAAAGACTAGGCAGACATTTTGCTATTTTAAGAGAGTATTTGCATCAGTTAGAATATTATAAATTTGATAAATCCGTAAGCAACATAAAAAAACTGCAAATGATTCTACTTATTTACAGAAGCACAGAATGTAAAATAAAAAATGGTAGTTTTGATGGTTGAAATTGATGGTTCAAAGAATGTACAGTCGGTCACAAAAATATTTGAACATCGGTACCCATTCAGAAAATATACTTTTCAAGGAAAAATAAAATGGTAGCTCAAGCCAATCTTGCTCAATTTTTTTTCTTACAAAAACCAGCTTAAATGCGTCGTCCTCATTTCATACTTTCATAACGTGTTACGAGAAATTTTGGAAACTAAGAAAAGAAATTCCTTAATATACATTCCATAATGTATACCGTGGGAATCTGGAGTTTGAACGAGTTGCTAGAATTGTGAATATTTTTGTCTATTCCGATAAACACTTCAAACTTATCCTGACCAAACTCTAGATGATCCCAATGTTGGGTAAACCATAAAGTTGTAAAGGAAGAAGTAATTCGTTTAAAAGTTGGCTGGGATAAAAATATTTTCAGAACTTGGAGGAAAAAAAAATCCGCTAAGGAAATTCATTATTACTTTTCCTCATAAGGGGCGGGCGAGAGAAAACCCTTTATATAGGTTTGAGGACCATGTTGCAATAAATCTCTGACAACAACACTTTGTGATCTGAAGTGAAACTCGGAAGCTTTATATACACTGGTGTGCAAAAATTAAGGACGAGACGGTTTTTTCAATATAACTTTGTACAAAAGCTTTCCAAATCAACACATTTAATACCGTAAGATCCCCAATACGTAAGGACATGAGTAATGCAAGCAACACTTACTAAAAGAGAAATCAAAGGGATAAAAAGAAGCTTTATTGAAAAACTAGCATGGAGCGCAATGCGACTGAAGGCCGAAACATCCCTGTGATGGGTGTCCAGCAAGAAACATCCGGTCTTTAATAGGGGATATGATCTCCCCTGACAACTAGGCAGGTTTCACATCATTTGTGCATGCTGGATATGTGGTTGTTAATGAGCTGTTGAGACACTGCTGCTCGTTCCTCTTGTAGCACCAATCGCAGTTTCGGAATCGTTACTGGCGATAAGTTACGTGCTGCCACGGGTCTCCCTAGTAAGTTCCGTACATGCTTGACGGGATTTAGATCCAGAGACCTTGCCGACCAATCCATGTGTTCAGTATCTTCACGCTCCAACAGCTCTTCGACAGTAACTGTGCGATGAGGTGGAGTGTTGTCGTCCATGAAGAGGAACTGAGGATCCAAAGCCCTTGTGAAAAGACGCCTGTAAGGAAGAAGAACCTCGTTACAATAGCAGTCCCAGGTGACGAACCTCCTTGGGAGATATGAAGGTCAGCCCGGCTACCAAGCATTATGTCTGCTCGAACGAGAACTCCGCGACCTCCAAAACAGTCCCTTTTGATGATGTTGAAGGGGTTATTGCGTGTTTCCCGCTTTGTCCAGATGTGTATGTGTCTAGAATCGCAACTCAGACTAAATCTGCTCTCATCTGTAAAGAGTACTCGTCCCCATTCATTGTCTCTCCAATTCCGGTGTTCCCGGCACCACAGAAAACGCCTTCTCCGATTGGCAGGCGTTAGAGGTACAAACCGCACAGGGCGTTGTGCAAACAGACTACCACCGTGAAGTCTTCTGCCCACGGTAAAACGCGATATCGGTCGTCCAGTCGCCTGTGTCGTGTGTCTAGCGATTTCTCCTGCTGTCTGCCGCCTCTTTCTTCTGGCCTGTAAGGCAATATACCGGTCATCTGCGGGTGTGGTTCCTCGTGAACGACCACTACTAAGCTCCCGGATAGCTGTTCCTGTAGTTTGAAATTGTCTCCAAAGTCGTGAAACGATGCTGTGAGCGATTCCGAACTCTGCAGCCACACTTATCACACTGCGGCCTTCCTCCAACTTCCCAATGATTCGACCTCGGGTAAAAGGATCCAGATGTCGTCTAACAGATTGGTTATTCGCCATTTCTCGCTGAGGCAGCAACTCGGTGTGATTTTAACTGCTACACGGCGTGCAATCTCTTTGCCAGAAATACTGATCTTACACCGACAACATGCTTTATACTACTCAGACACTCCCCCATTACGTCTACCTGCATATCTGCGCATGTGCTACCGTACATCACCTTACTTAATCTCCTGATTGGTCTTTCTGTCCGCTCTGCCTCTTCGTTCAGCTGATATGCTAATTTTTCGACTTCGTCATTAATTTTTGCACACCAGTGTAGACCGAGATGAATTCATTAAAGTAACAGGTTTACCTATAGAGATATTAGGAACAATGTAATCCATGATCATTATTTCATTTCCAATGATTTTCTTTTCATTTCTGTATTAACAGCGCGGATGGAAACAGGGAAACTTGTGTCTTATGGAGAATCCATGTTGGAGGAACATGTTGTATGGAAGCTTTAACAGACCGTAATGATTTAAAGTGAAACTCAGAAAGATTTATATAGATAACGGTAAGCTCCTTCTTTGAGAAATTTCTAAAGTTTCACCAACTGGGAAAAATTTCTCAGAGAATATCTGAATCAGAATTTAAAAAAACTCTTTCTTTTTATTTATTTTTAATGATGTCCTCTGACATCGTTAAGAACATTGTAGTGTTGCACATTGTAACATTGAAGCTTCTGTCGGCTGCGTTTCTTCGGTCCTTTCCTACCTCCATAGGCATCGCAAGATCGGCACCACTTTTGCACGTCATTCTTCGCATAGAATTCTGTCCAGTAGAAGGTCTCATGAACTCCCTGCAAGGTCTTCATCATTCCGAAGTGACCTTCCATAGGGATACTATGTAGTTCTATAAGGACATCCGGAATCCGGGATCTTGGAAGTATCAGTGGCCATCGGAAAGGCTTCCCATCATTTGATTCGAATTTCCGATACAAGACGCCGTTTCGAATATGGAGTGAGTCCCAGAGAGCCCAATATTGTTTTCTCATGGGACTATAGCTCGAAATGTTCTGCCAGGTAGGTTTTCTGTTTGAGGTCTCCATTAAATCAGTTATGGGTTTAATCGCACGGTCTTCCAGCTGGTCTTGCCTGACGTCTTTTTCACTCCATTTGTCTGGATTAGCCGACGTTGATGTTGTAATTTGTCGTGTGACCGGATTAAGCAGCTGGTATTTAGCTTCGACTCTGGAACAATATCGGCAGCTTTCGGGGCAAGGCTTTCTAGACAGGGCGTCTGCATTTCCATGTGATGATCCCTTCCGATGACGGATAGCGATGTCATATTCCTGGAGTCTCTATCTACCTGGAAATTTGACCTTCCGGACTCTTGAAATTTAAAAGCCAGGTGAACGAAGCATGATCCCTGCGAAGTAAGAATTTTCTGCCGTAGAGGTAATGATGTGAATGTTCTAGAGCTTTAACTATGGCGAGCAATTCTTTCCTGGTGACACACTAATTCCTCTCCGGTTTTGCTAGGCACTTGCTCCAGTAGGCTATGACACGTTCTTGGCCGTTAATTTCTTAGGAACAGAACAGTATCTACACTCTCATTGCTCGCATCCGTGTCGAGAATAAATCGTTTGTCGACCTGAGGATACGTCAAGACTGGGACCGATGTTAAAGCTTCCTTCAAGTTATTAAGTGCATCCTCACAATCTTTAGTTCACAAGAATTTTTGTTTCCTTCTTTTTAGTAGATGCAAAGTCCTAGGAAGGTTCTTAGGTGATGGACATTTTCGGGATGTTTGCAGTATTTTACGTCTGACACCTTTCAGGGTCTGTGCACATACCTTCAGCAGAGATGACATGTCCGATGTAAGTCACCTCTAGTCTGAATAATTTGCGTTTGGAGGGATTGAACGTTAGATTGGCTTCTTTCAGCTTTTGAAGTACCTTTCTAAGATTTTCCAGGTGTTCTTCGAAACTCTTCCTGCCGATGATGATGTCATCCAGGTGTATCAGACAGGCTTCGTAGGAAAGATCTACGAAAATCTACGCCAAATCTTTTCGGATGATGGTAACATTGGCTCCCGTGTCCACTGATGTGTCTCATGATGAAACGTCCACTGATGTGTCTCATGATGAAACGTCCATTACTGCCGCCACTCACTGCAGAAATCTGAAGCGCTTTGAACTGGGCTTTTCATCACCTGGCAAACTCCGCCACGCGCGATAGCCACTAATTAGTTTCCCTCCTTCTTGATAGGCACGGCCTTAAGACCTGTGCCCCGGGGTGTTCTGAATTTCTTCGTATGTGTCCTTCACCACCGCATTTCCAGCACTTTACGGTCGGTTTCTTGTGACCAATATTCCGTTGCAAGGCATTCACTTGTCTTGTTAATTCATTTAGGCGAGCAGCCGTTTGGTCCACTGGTTCTTGGACTTGGGCAGCTCTGATTGGGTGTCGGTCTTTGCGAGATGCTTGCTGGGCTGCTTCGAATCGTATGGCGTACACCAGAGCACTTTTTAAGTCCTTCGCATCAGCCATTCGCAGTGCTTTCTATATTTCAGGATCCTGGATGCCGTCGATGAAGTATTGCAGGCACAGAATTTCCCTTGTTTCTGTCGGGCATTCAGAAAAGGCGAGGTGAGATAGCTTTTCAACATCCGTGGCGAGCTCCTGGCGTGTTTCCATGGGTTTCTGCTGGCGGGATTTTAATTGAAGTCTACTTTAGTCTTTTAAGCATTTCTCCCCAAAGCGCAGCTCCAACGCGCCGGGTAAAGCTAGAAGGGTTTAGCTTCGAAATCTAGGCTCTGATTTTCCGGAAGAGTCTGAAGGATATCCGCTGCATCTGCTCTCAAAGAAGCAGCGAGATGACAGGCCTTAGCTTAGGAATCCCATCGGTTTGCTTCCGCCAGTATTGAAAATTGTGTCATAAACTTGCCAAGAGATCTTCCCATCATACGTAGATAGCTTCAGTGAGTAGTAAGAATTTAAAACCATCATTATTGCCCCCTGCCGTCGCTACAAATTTCTTTAATTTATCAACTTCTTTGGCAACTGCCGAACCCTGTCATCAATTTGTTGTTGGACGGCAGAAACTCTTCCTTCGATTTGTTGCTCCACAGCAGAAACTCTATCTTCTGTTTGATCTTTAACAGAAGAAACTTTTTTTCAATTTCTTCAACCCTATATTCGACCGAGTCTATTCTGTCTTCCATAGGCTCGAATACTTTTTTCTATTACGCAGGTAATTTCTCTTTTCATTTCCTCTTGACCTGCTTCAATCTTTTCTTGAACGGCTCTCATCTCCTCTTTAAAGAAATCTTGCCCAGCTTTAATCTCTTCTTTAAATGCTGCCATAAATTGTCTTAATTGTTGCTCCATTACTCTAGTGAATGGCATGCAAATCCCACTTCTGACAGGAAAAACTGTTGCGTGCGTACAGGTTTGTTATGGATTGAGTGCACAAGTGGTTAAAGTGTTAATAAAATTTATTCTTTTCGCAAGAAATAAAACAAAATCCCGAAATATTTTCTCAGAGATATTCGTACAATATCACGATTCAAACGTTAAACAGAACTCAGTTCAAAACAGAGAAACTAATCCAGTCTCACAGCGTGTTGGCTACGATGAATAACAACATTAATTAAACTATACATTTCGCTGATAACAACAACTGAGCTGCGGTGTTTCAATTCGGCTTTTATAAGCTTTTTAATTATTCAGTAGAACATTCTGGTAAAATCTATTTTCTCGATTTTTCTGGATGGCAACAGCAATTACGCGATATTTCTTTATTAAATGCACGCGCTCTTTAATTTTTACTTTTTCGACGTAGCTTTGTCTTCAAATTCGTCTGCGTTGCAAGGAAAAAATAAGACAATTTTAATTACAATTTATAGTGTATATTTTCAAATTTTTAATAAAAGATTGTTCAGCCAAAGCAAAAATGACCCTCCTTATAACCCTCATGAAAGCAGACACGTTTGTGTCTGTATTGAACTTGTGTAAATTTGAACTTGTGTAAATATTCCGAGTTTCATTTTCAATCCTTACCTTTACACTTCAAAGAATTCTTTTAAACACTATGGACGGTTCCAGAAAAAATTATTCATGGCTTGAACTATCCGTCACCCGTTTTTACATTACACTTTAAAAAATTCTTTTCAACACCTTGGATGATCCAGAAAAATGGTTCATACGTTGAACTACCCGTCACCCTGTTACATTTCAATCCTTTTCAGTAAGTTTTGCCTTCTTTAAAGTAAAAGATTTGAAAAAAAGGAAACATCTTTAACGAGTTCTTTATGGGGAAATCCAGATTGGAGGAGATCATGTTGCGTGTTGGAATCTTGAACAGCCCGTAATGATTTAAAGTGAAACTTGGAAAGATTTATATAGATAACGATAATCTCAATCTTTGAGAAATTTCGAACGTCTCACCGAATAAGAAAAATCTCTCAGAGAATAACTGAATAAAAAAAAATCTTTTTGTCACCTTTGAATGATGACCTGAAAAAGTTTCTTTCCCTCTTTCTGAACGGCGTTCTTTTTACATATTTAAGCATTCCGAGTTTCGCTTTAGATCATTCATTGCGTGCTGCTTTCAAGATTCAATACAACATGGTCTGGATAGAAGCTTCCTCATTATGAGAAATATTTTTGTGAGAGGTAGGAATTGCTTTACTTCAGAGAAAATGTTTTCCAACATTGTTAATTTAACAGCTTTAATACCTCCCTTGGAAACCTTGCAGTGTTAACGTAAAAGGGAGTTGTAGTTTTATAGTTTTTCATTATGTATTTTATACCTCCCTTGGAAAATCTGCAGTGTTAATGTATAAGGGAGTTGTAGTTTTGTTTATTATTATACGTTTTATGCCTTCCTTTGAAACCATGCGGTGTTAACGTAAAAGGGAGTTGCAAAAAAAAATTGGTAGACAGTTTTTTTGATTTTGAGTTTTCTGAGAGATTATTTTGGTCCCAGCTGATTTACTAAATACTGTTGAAGATCCAATGCAACACGGTCTGGATAAAAGCTACCTCATAACAGAAAAGAAAAAAATATTTATATTATCTACTTTCTGTATCGACCTGTGCTGTTACTTATTAAGATGAAAATACATTGGGTGATAATTAATTTTCAATTGATCGTGAAATCATTCAAGATAACATTTGGAAAAAAGATAGATCCTTTCACAAAAGTTGTAAAAGGGGGAATCTTTTTTCGCCATTTCACTTCAATAAATTCTTTTCAACGCTGTTATTGTCCCGAGTAATATCTTTGGTTGCAATGGACTTGAGAAATTTGAATTATGATTCCATAATCCAAAAATTGTAAAGATGTTTAACTCGTAGCTGTGTATAAGATGTGAATTGAAAAAAATTACAATTCCAATACTAGAAAGTGATTTGTCTATTAGCAATAATGGAATCATTTTTTTTTACTTTAAAGGGGAAAGTGCAAAAATATTCTCTTCGACACCGTTGTTATTCAGAGTAACATATTTACAATCCCAATTCCAGATACTGTAAAAAAACTATATGATAGACCATGTAAAAGATGTGATCAATACATGATCTATGATTTCAATACATAGAAATGATGAAGAACTTTACGTAAATGTGGGGAAATTTCGAGCAACACTAGAAATTGTGAATACCTTTGAAATTATACTTATGTAGAAAGAATTATCGTGGAGCGCTTACAATGAACCTAATGTTATTTCAAGACTAGAAGTGTCCAGGTTACCAATTTCTGTATGAACCTCTCGTTTCAAGATGAAATAGATTCTGCAACACATGAATCTTTACCTCTCAGATCAAAACCAATTTCAGTATGAATTTCTTGTGTTAGTATGAAGTAAATTCAGCAAGAACCTTGTGCAAATCTTTTTTTAGTAAATGTGTTCAACTGAAAAGGATTGTGATATCATCATCGGTTTATCATTATATTCCATCCAGCTTCTTGAGCAACATGGAGTGATTTGAAGCGAAATCTGGAAAGATTTATATATATAACGATAAGCTCATTTCCTGAGAAATTTGTAATATCTCACCGACTCGGAAATATCTCTCAGAGAATATCTGAATCAGGATTAAAAAAAACTCTTTCTTTTTGTTTATTTTCAATGGCGTCTTCTGACATCATTAAAAATAAACTCTTTCTATTTGGAGACGGCATGTTTCTAAAAATAGATTGGACGACTCATCATCTACATGAGTCCTCATCCATTTTTAGAAATCTGTCGTCTCCAAAGTGAAAAATAAACAAACAGAAAGAGTTTTTTTTTTAGTTTTTATTCTGATTCAGATATTTTCTGAGAAATTTTTCTCTGTCGTTGAGACTTTAGAAATTTCTCCAAGAATGAGCTTATCGTTGTCTATATAAATCTTTCAAGTTTCGCTTCAGATCACTAGGAGCTCCAACATGACATGGTTCTCCAACCTCCATTCCTTCATAATGAAATACGTTTCAATGAAGGTATATCATCTTTTTACATTTTGGACTGTTTTCTTCCGTTTTGTATTAAAGAATTTCTTTTCAACGCTCTCGATGTTTCGCTCAATAGTAGAAATTGTTAATAAGTCGGCATCCATACATATTTTTCAAATTTATAAGAAAAATAATTTGCAGCCAAATCTAAAATGATCCCATTTACACCTTTCTGAAAGAAGACACATTTATCTGTGTCTTCCCGTTGAACTATGCTACTATATCATTTTTCATGATTTAAGGGTAAGCTTCCTCCTCCGTCAATTTAATTGTTTTCCGTTTCACTTCGAAGAAAATTCTTGCCTACACCATTGATTTTTTGGATTTTCATTTCCAATACTTAAAACAGAAAAATTGTTTAAGCAATCTATTCAACGAAACTTCCATACCAGAAAGGATCATTATCTTACGTGATACCAAGAATGTTCATACCTTTGAATATTCATGGCTATCTAGAAGAATAAAAAATTTACCGTGGATCTAAGTATAACTTCAATAGTAGAAGTATTGGAACTACCTATTTTTTTCTGTTTGGAGTCACTTGTTAGAACAAAGTAGATTCAGCTAGTTTTTTTCCGATAATTTTAAAATCATTCCCAATAACGTGTCATCCCTTACTTTTACAAGTCTTTCCTTCAATCTTCAACACCGTTGATGATGAGCTGACTTCAATTATAAATATGATAGTAAGATTTTCACTATGAACGTATCAGTAGCAAATGTCATTTCAACGCTTTACTTTAAAACAATCTTTCTCGACATCGCTGTTGGTCAAGAAAAATGGTTGGATACTATACTATATCAGCCATAGCTTTTACATTTCAATTCTTTCCTTTCAAAAAAAAATTCTTTCACAATACCTTTGATGATGAGTTAACTTTAATTATAAATGTGTTAGTAGGTTTTCACTATGAGCGTATCAGTAACAAATGTCATTTCAACGCATTCAATTCTCAGTCATTATTGTACATTTCAAGTCTTTCCTTTACAAAATTCTTTCCAACACCATTGATGGTCCAGAAAATAGGTTGTGGTAGATAATAATGTATCAGTCATCGTTTTACATTTCAATTCTTTTCTTTAAAAAAATTCTTTTCAACCCCGTTGGCGGTCCAGAGAATTAGTTAATACGTTAAACTCTCAGTCATTATTTTACATTTCAATTTTTTCATATTCACTTACAAGTATCCTTTTCCACATCGTTCGTGAAGAAGGAGAGGCTTTTCCGTTATCTTGATGGGAGGACCTAGTTGTGTTGCATCGTGAAGAGCGCAGTGATTTATTTTCTGAGGTGAAACCTGGAAAGTTTTATATAGATAACGATAAGCTCATTCTGAGAAATTTGTGTCGTCTCAGCGAGTGGGAAAAATCTTCCAGGGAATATCTGAATCAGAATTAAAAAAAACTTTTTGTTTATTTTTTTATTTGGAGACAACATGTTTCTAAAAATAGATTGGATGACTCATCATCTATTTTTAGAAACATGACTCATGCATTCTTCGAAATGTCGTCTCCCAATGAAAACGGAAAGGGTTTATTTTTAATGAACATTTTTTTTAATTCTGATTCAGATTTTCTCTGAGAGATTTTTTCGAGTCGGTGAGATGTTAGAAATTTCTCAGAGAATGAGCTTATCGTTATCTATATAAATCTTTCCAAGTTTCACTTTAAATCATTACGAGCTGTTAACGATTCCATACAAACATGGTCCTCCAACCTGGATCAACATTTCTCCATCATGAAAATGCTTCACGAAAGGTATGAAATGTTTTACAATTTCATTGTTTTCCCATTTTCTCTATATGTATAAGCCTTCCGAGTTTCATTTAAGTGTTGTAGTTGTTGAAGATGTTATACAACATACTCTTTTTACGGAGATAAATAACTTTATAAATATCGCTCCCTCCATCCAACATTTTATCGCCAACTCCATAATGTTAAGAAATTAAATTTAATATTTTCATTGGACCCTCATGAATAAAACAGATTTTCAAATTTTTAAGAAAAATATTTTCCAGCCAAAATTCACATGACCTTCTTTACAACTTTCTAACAGAAGACACGTTTGTTTGTGTCTTCCTATTAAATTGTATCCTTTTCATGATTTGAGAAAAAGTTGAAACAATTTCCCTCTTCATAGGAAACTTGTTAACTAACTTACTGAGCAATGTGGAAGGTTCTGCTAGAAAATGGGCAATTTCAGTCACTTCTGATATTACAGTAACAATCGGAGCATTGTAAATATTCCGTTTTCTGCATTGTGACGAGCATATTAGAATTCTTTCTCGGAATGGAATTTTTTTGAGGGAACTCACTTCTTGGATGGTTGAAATAGCAGACAGAGATTCTGATGACCCACTTTGAAAGGAAAAGAGTACTTCATGATCAAAGATTACCTTATTGTGAAAACAAAAAAAAATGAACAAGCCGCATCTGGCGGAAAACGGAATTTGGTAGTAAGTTATAGGATTAAGTTTCCTATCCACCTTTTTCGCGAGAATGGGTTTAAAATAATATGATAGATTGACCCATTACGTTTCCGTTGAAACTATTTAAATCCAGAATGGAGATGAGTCTGATCCAAAATAGATGTGTCGTTTGTGTTTAAAACTTTTGCAGTTAGGGTCCGTGTAACATCTATGGCATTAGTGAAAACGTTTTAGAGGTTACATTGTATACATTGCGACTAATACATGAACAATTTTTGGGTATTGGAAAAGGTTAGCCAAATATAGTACAAAGAACCTCAACGGTACCGAAATCAGTAAAGATTGGTAAAAGAAATGTAAAATATTTCATACCATTCATGAAAACGAGTTATGGAGAACGTAGACGTGGAAGACCATGTTGTATTAAATCCATCTCCTACTACAGCATGCAGTGATTTAATGTTTGAAGCGAAATTTGGACAAATTTATACAGATAACGATAAGCTCATTCTCTGAGAAATTTCTAATGTCTCACCGATTGGGAAAAACCCCTCAGAGAATATCTGAATCAGAATTTTTAAGAAAAAACTTTTTGTTAAAAATAATTTCCTTCTTTTTCTGGAGACGGCATGTTTCTAAAAATAGATGGGATGACTCATCATCTATTTTTAGAAACACGACTCATCCATTCTTGGAAATGTCGTCTCCCAATGAAAAAGAGAAGAGTTTATTTTTAACGTCAACAATTTTTTTAAAAATTCTGATTCAGGTATTCTCTGAGAGATTTTTCCGAGTCCGTGAGACGTTAGAAATTTCTCAGAGAATGAGCTTATCGTTATCTATATAAATCTTTCCGAGTTTCACTTTAAATAATTATAGGCTGTTGAAGATTCCATACAACATGGTCCTCCAATCGGGATTCGTCATAACAAATCTCTTCCTGTTTCCATCCACTCTATTCACATAGAATTCTTTGGCGTGAAAGGAAAATGATTCTGTTGTGACTGATACATTTTAGTTAAACCTGTGAGCGATTTTCTAGAATCCTCATGAGAATTTTTACAGGACTCTGAACACCCACGGTGTAGAAAAGAATTCTTTTCAAGCAAAGAAGAAATGGAAAAAAGATGATGAGATCATTCATTATATGAACGATTTTCTAGGATTAGAACTGTATAAGAAATTTTATGGGTCAGCCAGACTATAAACATGAACGGTGTGGAAAAGAATAGTTTTCAGGCAAAGAGAAAAATAATTGAAATATAACATAAGTATACATGACTGCTGATACATTATAGTTAAACCTGTTAACAATTTTCTGGTCTTGGAATTTTGTAGATCCTCTGAACATCAACGATATTGAGAATTCTTTGAAGGGGAAAATGAAACACTTCAGTTGTAAAACGATTACACAACTGCTGATTACATTATATTAAATTCTGTTAACACATTATCACGGGAAGATTAGCTACGACAGCCAGTGAACATTAACGGTGTTGAGAAAACTTCTTTGAAGGGAAAATGAAATACTTCAAATGTAAAAATGATTACATGACTGCTGATTATATTATATTAAATTCTGTTAACACCAGCCACGATAGCCTCTGAACATGAACGTTGTTAAGAAGAATTCTTTCAAGGGGAAAAATGAAACACTCCAGGTGTAAAAAGGATTACATGACTGCTGATCAATAGAATTAAACCTATTAACACATGGTTATTGGGAAAGGTTAGCCATTATGCTTTTTCAACATCAACGGTATCCAGAAGAATTACTTAAAATAAAAATGGATGATATGCCGTTTATGAAGAATTTCTTTTAAAAAATTCTGATTTCTCTGAGAGATTTTTCCCCCAGACATTTGTTTAAGAATGAACTCATCGTTCTCTATAAAAGTGTTCTCTACAAAATATCTCTACCCTTTAGTTTTCAGAATAAATACAATCAGTTCCTAACTCGGAACGTACAGCAAAGCCTCCACTTGAGCTTAAACTTAAATAATTATGAAATTAAACTAAACTAAGCTTAGCTAAAGCTAACAGGAAGATATAGCAGAAGCTATCAAGATTCTAAGTAGTTGGTCTCTAAATATTAATTAAATCGGCGGAGCCAAACAAGGGCTTAAAGTATGGCCGAGCGTAGCAATATCTAAGAGAGACGTAGCCGAAAGGAAAACGCATACTAGTCAGAAACTCAGATTCTCTCTCTCGAAGTCGGTGAAACATCGACTTAAATACTACTCTTTACTCATTTGCATTAACTGCGTTTCTGAAATTACATTCTGGTAGCAAATTGTAAGCTGAAATTAGGAAGATAAGAGAGATGCATAAAATAACTGTTAATAAAATTAGTATAAACCTTACAAAATTATTTCCCGTTTCGCTTGAAATTACACTGGGTTGTTAAAGAAGATAAATTCAACACAACATCCTCCTCCACTCTGGATACCTCATATCAGATCTTGTTTTAATCACCGGCGTTGATATAGAATTGTTTAAAGTGATTTCTAAAACATCAACGGTGTCCTTTGAAGTGAAAATCGAAACGACTGAAGTTTAAAAATATTGAATTAGTTAAACTTATTAAAAATTTTCTGGTATTGGAATTATAATGGGTCCATGGCAATTTCTAAAACCTCAATGGTGTTGTTTAAATTGAAAAGTGAAACAATTGAAGTGTAAAAAGATTACATGACCACTGATGACATTACAGTTAATGCTGTTAACAATTTTCTGGCAGTGGAATGGTCATGGGTCCATTGCAACAACTTCTAAAATATTAAGGGTGTTTTTTTTAATGAAAAGCGAAATAACTGAAGTGTAAAAAGATTACGCGACTACTGATGACATTGCACTCTAACCTGCTAACGCATTTTACGCTGGAAAAAAGTTTCCTGAAAGTGTCGAATTGAATTCTTTGAAGCAAATGCTTGAAAAGAAAAATTTCCAACGACCACTAATACATTATTATAGAATTTTAATCCTGTTAACATATCGTCATTGGAAAGATCAAGTTAAAAGATATTTACTCAGACGGTGTTGAAATAAAAACGCATTCTGTGAAGCAAAGATCGGAAAAGGAAACAAAGAAATTATAAAAGATTGCATACCATTCTGTTATAGAGATTCCAGATTACAACACCATATTATATTAGATCTATCTCCTATTACAGCATGCAAGGGAAACTCAGAAAGATTTATATAGATAACTATAAGCTCATTCTTTGAGAAATTTCTAAAGTCTCACCGACTGGAAAAAATCTCTCATAGAATATCTGAATCAGAAATTAAAATAAACTCTTTCTTTTTCCCTTTGGAGAAAACACTTCCAAGAATGGGTTGTATGACTCATCATCTATTTTTAGAAACATGAGTCATCATCTATTTTTACATACATTTCGTCTCCAAAGGGATAAAGAAAGAGTTTTTTTTTTAATTCTGATTCAGATATTCTCTGTCAGATTTTTCCAGTCGATGAGACTTTAGAAATTTCTCAAAGAATGAGCTTATCGTTATCTATATAAATCTTTCTAAATTTCACTTGAAATCATTACGGGCTGTTAAAGATTCCGTACAACATGGATTCTCCATAACACAAGTTTTCCTGTTTCCATCCACGCTGTTAACATAAAAGTGAAAAAGAAATCATTAGAAAATTTAATAATGATCATGGATTAGATTGTTCCTAATATTTTTATAGTTAAACCTGTTACTTTAATGAATTCATCTCGATCTATATAAACCTTCCGATTTTCACTTCAGATCAGTTTGTGAGAGATTTATTAGAACATGATCCTCCAACTTAAATAAAAGCTTCTCTCCCCTCCCCGTAATGGGGAAAAGTAATAATGAATTTCCTTAGTGGATTTTTTTCCCTCCAAGCTCTGAAAATATTTTTTCCCAACCAACTTTGAAACAAATTACTTCTTCCTTTACAACTTTATGGTTTACCTAATATTGGGATGATCTAGAGTTTGCTCAGGATAAGTTTGAAGTGTTTACCAGAGAAGATGAACCTTGCTAAATTCATTTCCTCTTAATGTTTTTCAATCATGAGGAAGATGAATACTGAAAGCACTTTATTGGGAATTTGTGATGAATCTATTGTAAACTAATAATAAGCAAAAGTATTCAAAATTCTAGCAATTCGTTCAAACTCCAGATTTCCATGGTATACACTATGGAATGTATTTTAAACTAAAGCAATTATTTTGTTTAATTTTCCAAAATTTCTCGTAACACATTCAAGTATGAAATGAGGACGACGCACTTAAGCTGACAGAGATTTTTGTAAAATTTTTTTTTTAACTAAGATTGGCTTAAGCTATCATTTTGTTTTTCCCTGAAAAGTATATTTTCTGAATGTTTACCGATGTTCGAATACTTTTCTAACCGACTGTACGATATATAATTATATTTGGCGGTACAGGCTATTTGGGTGAGAGTCTGAAATTTCAAAATACTGAAAATTTAGTTAGAAAAGTCATGGGTAGTCTTTAAAATCTTCATTTTAAATAATTTCTTTTGTATTAGATATACATATTTAGCTATTTATAATTGATACCTATCTTAATAAAGGTGCGTAATCTGCTGCATTTTTCCAAGCAGTTCTAAACTTCAAGGTTTATAAGACCTTCCTTTTAAATAAGTATGAGATTTCACGACTATTCTCCGAAACTCATACGGGTTGAATGGTGTAATTACCAGAATATTTGTGCACGGGATCCAAGCTCTGTCGGAACTGAATGTAAAAATCGTAATTATTCACAGGTTCGAGAGAATTAGGAATAAAATATTAAATCCCAAATTTAGTTTACTACTTGACTATGATAGTTCATTGGCATAGTAAAGAGTTTAAGTGTTCGAGAGAAGAATGCAGGATCATTTATGGGACCTACATGTACGGGGAAGCTCTTGAAGAAGGAGAAGAAGGAATAACATGACAGAAAAAGAATGAGCATATGAGGTAGGATCAGAACAGACAACCGAAAGGTACATTGATGTAGGAAGTTAAACATCTAACAGTTAAGTAAGTGATATGGGATAAGCATTAAATTATTCAGAATGGCCATAGGTCTCTTGACATTTTCCAGACAGCAGTATTTATTGTTATATATTGAGATAATGCTATTGTTATTTTTCCTGAAGCTTGCATGGAAATTGTCTGCCATCAAATGACAGCAGACACATAGATGGGTAATATCCAATTCGTCGTTAATTTTATTATTTCTGTCATACCAAGCAGCCAGATATTTGCCTCAGGATAAGCCGTTTGTAACTTTTGCGACTCATGCGGCAGGAATATTCCCAAACTGGGCAGGTGTAGCAACAAAGATAAGACGCAAGAGCACTTTATACGAGTAACTTGTTGTCAATAGATAAAATGCTGCTGTGGTCAATTAAGGGACTTATTTCTGGTTTACATGGCCTAAATTCTCCGAGCAACATCTAAATTTTATTTGGATTTCAGTTGGTTTGAAGCTGCATACTTGTGATCGTCCATGGAGGTTTAAATTCATTTTTTATTGTAAAGTATGTGATTTTTTTAAGCTTACACAACTGTATGTACTCACTAGCCAAATTATTCTGGATGTATATATAGAAATTGCAGAATTCTCAATAAACATGATTATTCACTTAAAATGTTTTGTTCTTTATTTTAATATTTAGTAATATGTGATATGAAAAGAATTAAAGATTGGTTAATTTTTTCCTAAAATTCTGCTAATTTATATCAGGATTACTTCTTTACATTTAAGAATTATTTACTGCCCTTTAAATAATATTATTTTATTATGAAGAGATGTCCTTCATTAAAAGATAAGAGATATTCCTTCATTAAAATAAGCACATATTGGTATAACAATAATGAAAATATTATTCTTTACTCAGCTGATATATTTACTATATGTATATTAACTTTATTCCATATTTTCTCAATAATGAACTTTCGAAACTTCATGGAATGCCACTGCAGTTCTGAACTGAATTTGGTAATGTTATTGTTTAAAAAAATCATTTTGGGTACAGATAAGGTTATCATGCCTAAATTATCAAATAGAAGATATTTTTTCAAATAATGTTTGATTTTTCATAAAAACGCAGAATTCTTTTAGCTTATACCACAATTGCATTAGCAATGAATGCATGTTGCCATGTTCTGTTATAGGAACTATATTCAGAAACATGTGCATGTGTGAATCTGGAACACAGTAATACTTGCCCACAGTCCTCCTTTCTGAAAGAAAAATAGTATCATTTTCTTCCAAACAGTATTTGTAAAATTTTTAACACATCATATGTTTGAAATTATAGTTTATCATAACTTTTAATTAAAGCTATTATTTTGAGATTTATCTCTTATGGCCCCCGAGTGTTGATTAGAGAAAATATTTTTTTATTTGCTGCATTACTGCTTGGCATTCGGAAAAAAAGTAACAAATTTTTAGAAGTTCACTGAATGTTTTTTAATGCTATTGTTGTTTTGAAAAATTTCCACCACTGCTCATTAAGAATCAAATTTTGATCAATACTAGAAGAAGTGACATATTTTTGAACACTGGAAAACTGATCAAAACCTTTTGTGTCATTTTTAATCCTCCTTTGCCTACTCTAGACGAAGAATAACTTCAACAAGCTCTCCATTCCAAATGCTTAAAGGATTCTTCATTTTTTCTCATAGTCAAAACACGCTTTGCAAAAATCTAGTATCTTTTTGAGGACTTTCTACAGGAAACTGATTTATATTCTTGATATGCATGCTTAACCACACAAATCAATCTGCCTGATATCAAACCCAGGTTGAACTATCAGTGTTCAATATCTTAACTGTTCAATCGCTAGTGGGTCCATTGAAATAGTAGAAGAAATATTCAGAAATTTGAAATAATTTAAAATAAATTCTGGAATTTTTTTTTTGAAATAGATTTATATTTAATATCAATTAGAAAAATTCTGAACAAAAATGCAGTGAAATTAGTGTACGGAAGAAACAAATATGCATGAAAATATGAAATCCCATCCCCCCAAAATATAGATTTTATATGTTGTTTATTTCACATATATCTCTTTTCAAGGATTAAATATATAGAATAATTAATAAACTTTAAGAGACATTTAACTATAAAATAATAAGTTCTCTTTCAATCTTTAAATTTTCAACTATGAAATCTTAATTAAAAAAAAAGCTATGAACTTCAAAATGTAAACATTAAAATGTATTAACAATCAAGTAAATTATGAAACATATTTCATTAAATTATAAAAGGTGGCTGCAAATATGTATCTTAATGACATAAAACAGTATTTGGCAAAAGCTCTTGTATATGTATGCCAAATTTGTTACTTCGAAACTTTAGTATACTCCTGCTCATCTTCAGACTATTAACTAGCAATGCTTATTGTCATAAAAACTATGGTAATCTAAATCACCTGGTATGTATTCCGAAGATCAATTATATACGTTTCCTTCAAAATTTTGAATTTCAAGAATATGCAGAAATAGCTAAATCACCAGTTTATGGCATGTACATAAAGTTTACACCAGTTTCTTGCCCGCTAGTTATAATCAAAACTTTCGTCTTATGTGTACGCTACACGGCGGACATGATCATCAGTCGTGACGTCACGCTGTTGATACTTCCCCGGCTTCAATTTTGTGACGTCATGCTTACTCCATCTATTCTAACCTCCATGTGATCGTCTGATACTGTATTTAATATCTTGCTCAAAGACTACATTAAGGTGCACCAAGCAGTAAGAATTATCACGTGGGACTACTGATGGATTTTGAATAATATCTTGTGATTTTTCATCTTCCAGCTAGTGTCTGTATATAATGGTGGAGATAATTTATTCTGGAAAGGGATTTATTAGTAAAGGCATGACTATGATAGTTTTATTCCTCTGTTTATTTTTCAAATTTTTATTATTGAGTCACATATTTAAAATAATCTCATATTTTTCTGTCAGATTTTAATTAATCTAACTGGATCTTTTGTGTTTTATATTGTTGGTGATGAAAAAAAGGGTACAGCTTGAGTATAGGACCCCATTGGCGATTTTCAGCTTGGCGCACTTTTTAGACGGTATTTTTCTGGTAACCCAGTGAAGTCTACAATACTCCATTTCGGCAACCCTGTTTGTATTTTTGCTAAATCTTAAATATTGATGTATTCAACAAATTTCTAGAAATTGTAAGGGGCATAAACTGGGCAGAGTATAAGATTTCTTTGTAAATTTACCATGATTTTGTAAACTTTACTAAATTTCCGGCATTTCTTTACTGTATTTTTAATGTAAACATGTATTCTGAACTCCTGTTTTGTTTTACAACTTAAAACTTGCATTTTCAATATTACTGCTTAAAATATGCTTCCATGTACTTGTGTATTTTCAAACTTTTCTTTCTTTTTAATTTAAACATGCGTTC
This sequence comes from Stegodyphus mimosarum, assembly GCA_000611955.2. Taxonomy (NCBI): domain Eukaryota; kingdom Metazoa; phylum Arthropoda; class Arachnida; order Araneae; family Eresidae; genus Stegodyphus; species Stegodyphus mimosarum. The sequence goes on along the minus strand of KK120567.1, from coordinate 91,929 downwards.
TTAACTCCTATTTTCATGTTTTTAATTTAAACATGAATTCTGAACTCCTATTTTCGATTTTACAGCTTAAAATTTTTATTTTCAGTATGACTGCTAAAAACATACCTCCACTTATTTATTTATTTTCAGTTTTACTGTTTAGATATATATTCTAAATTTGTGTTTAAAATTTTTCTTGTTAAAATGTGCATTCTAACTTCTGTTTTCAATTTTAACTGCTTTTCTAAGGCTAAACTTGTATTTTCAATATTACTATTTAAAATAATATGCCTCCACTTACTCATGTACCTTCAAATTTGCTGTTTCAACATATATTCTAAAATTTTTTCTGGTTAAAACATACTTTCTAACTTGTGTTTTCAATTTTAACTGCTTTCCATGGCTTGGCGACATTTTTCGGTCGCCAAGCCAAAAAATCGCCAATGGGGTCCTATACTCAAGCTGTTCCTGAAAAAGTTTCGAAAGATCTCTCTTAAGTTTTCACTATTTCAAATGTTTTTCGAAATTTGACAGCGATGCCATAAGTATACACGAAAAATGTATATACTTGCATTGCAGAAATATTATGAGTTAAGTAATTAATTTGTTGTTCCGAAAATTTATTGTGAATAGTGTGCATTTTCTGGATCTAATGGCTTAGTGACCAGTAAGCCATGGAAAGCAGGCACTAAATAAAATTCTTTGTGTAAGTGCATGGATAGTTAAATAGTAATGAATTTATGTATGTGAACATATTAATAAACACACATAAAATGTGGTCAGGTATGCAACTATGTATGATCGGTTACAAACTTTCAGGAGAGTATACCTAGACGATGGAATATCATATAGCAGCGCGTAGTTGGAAACGCTTTCCTGTCGTGGTATGGATGACACAAATTACAAGAAAGGAAGGACACGAACAGGGAGAAAAAAAAGTGTTTGGTAAAAGTTTACAACTGGGTGCCCCTTGTTTTTTGGCGATTCTTTTTTGACACCAAGATTGGTGCCAGGAAGGGACAATTTCAAGATGGCCGCTACGCAAAACCAAAATAAGAAGTCAGAATTTCACAAACTCCGTGTCCATGTACACATCGACCTATTTTCACTTAAAAAAACACCGGAGAATTGCACAAACTAGTCATTGCACATCGATTTATTTTCACTTAAAAAAATCAAGGGTGAAAATGCGCTTTAGCCCACTGCTTGGCGATGTTTTGAAAATCGCCAATTCGGCGCGTTTCTGCGAAACGTCTTTGCAATTAATTGCAACCTTCCCGACACGCTCCGCGAAAACCTATTGTAAACAAAACATAGAATTCTAAAGCATAAATTAGTATGGAAACTGTTGCCACAAAAAGATAATAAAATAATATGCAAAACGAACATTATGATCATTAAAATATTTGTCAGTTAGGTTTAAATTAATTATTTACATTTTATGTTGTAATACTTACACATTTTATGCCGTTACATAACCTTCCCGACACGCTCCACGAAAACGTAACCAAAATGGCATCGAAGAAAGAAGGAATTTTTTTTAAAAGGGCATTAAAATTACAAACGATACCATGTACACACCGTTCCGTTTTAACTTAAAAAAAAATTCTGAGAATTGCACAATGTAGGCAACGTACACAAATGAACAAAATAAGCTAAAATAACGAAAATAAATTACAAGAAAATGCCATGTGCACAGCGTTCCTTTTAAACTTAAAAAAAACTTCAGCGAATTGCACAATGTAGGCAACGTACACAAATCAACAAAATAAGCTAAAATAACGAAAATAAATTACAAGAAAATGCCATGTGCACAGCGTTCCGTTTTAACTTAAAAAAAACATCAGCGAATTGCACAATGTAGGCAATGTGCACAAATCAACAAAATAACCAGCTTTCATACACCAATCAATCACGTTTCCCTTGCACTTCCAATAAAGTAATAAATGTACATGTACATTCACTCACCTCTCTCAGCATCACAGCTAAATCCATAGCGACTTGGTATTTAGCGAAATATACGTACGAAAATAGCAAACACTCAATAGAAAAACACCGCATTCAAAGAATAAAACGAGAACTGAAATAACTACTTAAATTAACACGTAAGAATTTCGAATAAACCGCTACGTCATCTCACATTACCAATAAAACCGTTCTTTATAAAATAGGAAATACGCATGCACGAAAACTACATGTTTCCGTAGCTTCAAAATACCCAGTCAGCCATGTTCGCGGATATACGGAGTTACCCATGTTGGCGCGTTTATTGCTCATTCAAAAACAATCGCCGCCAAGCAGTGGGCTAAAGCGTATTTGGGCCAAATCAAGAAGCTAAAACCAAGTTAAAACTCTCATAGCAACCAGAAATGGGGTTTCATCGCCAAAACTGAACAAAATTTTTCGTCAATCAAAAGGGCACCCAATTCTACACTAGAGCCAAATGTTTATGGTGCTTAGTACAGCAGAAACTAGGAAATAAGAAAGAAAACAGACAATGATCATCATAAAAAAAATGTTCAATATTACAGTCCCGGACCATGATGCAGGGCTGTGCATCATGCATCATCATGCTCTGGAGTTGTCTACATCACGGTCTGCAGTAGTAAGTTTGAACATCTTCTTTGATGATGATTGTTTGTTTTTGATCTTGTTTCTTGATTTCTATTGTACTAAGCATAATTTACATGTTTTCTCACCGTGTTCGTGTCTTCCTTTCTTGTGTTTTGTGTTGTTACTATAATGCCAGGAAAGCATTTTTGACATTTTCCAGACAGCAGTATTTATAGTTATAGGTTGGAATGCGCTTTAGCCCAGTGCTTGGCGGTGGTTGTTTTTGAATGAGGGATAAATGCGCCAACATGGCTGACTGTTTTTACGTTGCCTACATTGTGCAATTCACTGAAGTTTTTTTTACGTTTAAAAGGAACGCTGTGCACATGGCATTTTCTTGTAATTTATTTTCGTTATTTTTGTTCATTGTGTACGTTGCCTACATTGTGCAATTCGCAGATTTTTTTTTTAAGTTAAAACGGAACGGTGTGTACATGGTATCGTTTGTAATTTTAATGCCATTTTAAAAAAATTCCTTCTTTCTTCGATGCCATTTTGGTAACGTTTTCGCGGAGCGTGTCAGGAAGGTTATGTAACGGCATAAAATGTGTATTACAACATAAAATGTAAATAATTAATTTAAACCTAACTGACAAATATTTTAATGATCATAATGTTTGTTTTGCATATTATTTTATTATCTTTTTGTGGTAACAGTTTCCATACTAATTTATGCTTTAGAATTCTATGTTTTGTTTACAATAGGTTTTCGCGGAGCGTGTCGGGAAGGTTGCAATTGCAAAGACGTTTCGCAGAAACGCGCCGAATTGGCGGTTTTCAAAACATCGCCAAGCAGTGGGCTAAAGAGCATTTTCACCTAGTTATATATTGAGATAATGCTATTGTTATTTTTAATGCATTGCTATCAGAGATGGACGGTCCGCTCTGGAACCGAGTCAAAGAACCAATTTACTTTACTGAACTAATGATGCTCTGGTGAAATCAGAATGGCAGTTCTTTAATAGTTCACCAAAAGCTATTGTTGGGAAGCGTGCCAAAAATTTTATTCCTTTTAATGTAAACACTAGCAATCTTTTCTTTATTATATTTACCGGAAATGTCTCCGACCTCTTTTTTATGTGTATATGTGTCTATTCTATGTATACATGTGTGCTTTTGACTTGCTTGGTATTCCATCTAGTATTTAAAAAACAAAACATTAAAAATAAACTGATCACCCCTGTTTGCAAATGGATGACATCCCCCCCCCCCCATCTGGCAGTGCTAAAATCTGTTTAATGTACGTAGATTATAGGAACTAGTTCTTCGGGTTCCCAGCTGTCACGTCCCGGTGGTTCTCCGACACTAGTTGCAGATCTGGGTCCTTTGGGAGTCGTGATTATTCACATGCTTCTGATCTAGTTGCAGATCTGATTTCAACAGAGTCTTCATTGTTCGGTCTTTCAAATTTGGCTCCTGCCGAGTCTTGTTTTATTTTCTCTTTTCGCTTTCTTCGGAGCTATTCTTTTGAGTTTCTTTTCGATTCTTTGAATACTGTGTCATGGTATAGCTATGTATATTAGGTATTACCTTTTTTATACAGTATATATTTAATATTTAATTTATGTAAAATAATAAATTATATTTTTATTTATTTTACTAAAATCTTGTAATCAAGAGCTGTGAATTTCTCTTTAAACTTTTTTAGAATTAAGAAATATTTATAAATGTAAATTTTTCCATTTAATATATTTTTTCAAGGTTGCAGAACAAAATGTGGATCAAACAAAATGTACCAAATAAAAGAACCTTCAGTGATGATATATGGTATCATTTTGTCAAATTAGGTTAAAAAAAGGAAAAGGTACTGTTCTGTTATTAGGACTGGATTCAGATATGTATGTATGGATGTGTGTGGTCATGTATGCATGTATATATGGAAGTAGAAATGTGTGTGTGTATGTATATGTATACACATATAAGCATGCATCCATGCAGATATTCATACATTTTTTAATCTGGTCCCGATAACAGAATGGTACCAAGAAAAATGCTGGTATTGTCAGCAGACAATTTGCTGTTCTTTGGGATCTGCCTCCAATTTAAAAATTTACTTTTAGATTGTGTTTTGTTGTAGCAACAAAATATCAATCATAGTAATAAAATAATCTTAACAAAAGTGACTTTAGTTTTCATTATTTTTTAATTTTCAGCATTTTTGTATTCCAGAATTTTTATTGTTGTTCTATGTGGAAAGTGTTTTTTTTTTTTTTGGTAAAACTGCATATTATGGGCCAGTTTGGCGCATTTTCCTAAAGTTGCCAAATCGGTTATTTTCGCACGTTTTAGAAAATCACTAACTCATCATATCGCTATATTAGATGGTTGCGAATTTGAATGAATCCTGTAAACATGCAAAAAATATCTAAACACTCTGTAAACATGCAAAAATATCTAAAACAGAAGTTCAAGAAAAACAACAATAAAGTATTTCAAAGTTAATAACTGTGTATTTTATGGCATCAGCGATATTAAAACTTTTCATAATATATACCATTTTTAAGACAGTAGCAAAATGGAGTAAAACGTTTTATGACGAAATTTAAGAAATTGTAATAAGCAATAAATGATCGGAAAGCAGTGATTCATATTTAATTTAAAACTTTAAAAAAATGTGAGAAAAAAAGATAAAATTCAAAATTTCGATCTACTGAAACATGAGTAATAGCATAGTAAAAAAAAAAGTGGTTAAACAATTTTAATTACGTAATTTATATTTTTACAATAAATTTTTATTTATAATAAATAGTAGAAACTCGCATTTGTTTATATCCACACTAAAATGTAACAATACAATGGAGATGAAATTCAAAATGGCACGCTCATTCAACACTGGCTCATTTCATTCAATCATGTGCTTAACCACATATAATGGACTCACACCTCCATTCACACAAATCTGTTGCATCTTTCATTTCAAGTAATTTCATACTATTTTTGCACTTAGGAGATTCGTACATATTCGCAATCAAAGCTTAATTCATGCACCAGTCTTATCACACATCTTTCGCCCTTATCTTTTTTTTTTTTTTTTTTGAAAATTTTAAATTCCTTGTGCACCACATAGTATTACACAAGGCTTACAAAGGTAAGTAAAAGAAAACAAATACAATAACAACACAAAATAATAAAAAAAAAACTTACAAATTCACAGATGATACGTAAGAGAAAAATTTACAGAAGAAGAAGAAAGCCATTTTATCTTGGACAAATACATGAAGAGGGGGAGGAAATGTAATATTCACAGATTTTTAACCTAGAAATAAGTTCTTTTCGTCCTTCCTTGAGCTTTGAACAATAGAGCAACAAATGTTCGACATTTTGTACTCCCCCGAAGCTGCATGAACACAAGTGTACTAGATAATTTAAATCTCTTCAGATAAGAATTAAATTTACCATGTCCAGTTAAAAATTGAGTAATTTTAAAATTACAGAGAAAGTGTTTATTATTCAATCTGTGAGGAATAGAAGGAAAATATAATTTAGTTAAGGAGGCATTAGTAGAATTCCTGTATAGTTCATTCCACTTGAGTATTGTATCATCCCTACTTTTGTTCTTGAAAAATGAATTGGGCAGTATCATTGAAGTAATTACTTGAAGATTTGTAGCTTGTTTTGTCAACCAATCAGCCCTTTCATTTCCTAGATTGCCAGTATGGCCACGTACATGAGAAAAAATAACATCAACACCTTTGTTATTAAGGTCTTTAAGAAGGGCATGAGAAGTGACAATTAATTTGTTACATGCGAAGATATTCCCAAGTGAATATAAGGATGAAAGGGAATCAGTGCGAATAAGAAATTTGGCACTTAACGAATAGTTGTTAAATATCCACTTAATTGACTCACTAATGCAAAGTAATTCAGCTTGAAAAACACTGCATTCATTGGGGATTCTAAAGAGTTTATATTCCAGTTCAAAACCATGATGGAAAACGACATAAGCTAATCCAACTCGATTATTAATTTTACTGCCATCTGTATAACACACAACAGGGAAATTATCATCAACAGAATTGCCATCAATGATAATTTGAATTGGCAAACGATCGGCAGGATGAGGAAGATCTTCAAACAACACCTTGGTATCGAACATAAATTTGCTGATGGTATCTTTAAACTTTTTATCATTTAAAACATGAAGGTCAATCGGAGGAAATCCTGAAATTACGAAACAGGCTTCATAGCTAATTGGTCTGTATCCACGCACAACTCCTAGTAAAATTCTCCTTTGAATTCTGCAAAGTATACGGGAATTAATCTTCTTTTCTAAAGCTGTTCCCCACACTCTAGATGCATAGCAAATAAAGGGGACAATACCCTGCTTATAAATCATATTAATAACATTAGATTTTAAACCAAAAGTATTGCAAGAGACACGATTAAGTCCTCTAATTATATTTTCACACTTCTTAGATAAATACATAATATGATTGATGTGAGAAATGTCGCCTTTATCTTGCAACCGAATCAAATAAGTAAAATCCACACGTTCAACTCTTTCGACGTCAGCAATTTTGCTCACGCAATTTACTAGAAGCACAGTGAAATAATGAAAATTCAAAAAGCCTGTTTGAATGTTGTAAACTGTAACCTCAAATCCTAATGATTTTCATGACGCCAAGGGGTTACCAGATTTGGCGACTGGCCCGTAATCTGCAGTCTAGCCTTTTTTTAAAAATTTTTTTAGGGAAAGTACAGGTGAAAGAAATCAGTCCAGGGAGTGAGCAGTTTGGTTGAGTTGATTCCAGCAATCTCACTTCTTGTTCAATTCTTTCTGCTTTTCCCCATCTTTGCACAGCGCTCTTGATCCATTCCTGTTCCGAATGCATTCATCAAGGTCATTGTTAGTGAGCGGTGCATCACTAAAAAGAAATGATTCACTTTGGTGAGCGAACGGTTTTGATCTGATCCCTTAAAGAAGTGGTTTTGTCCATCTCTAATTGCTATATGATTTTCCATCATCTAGATATACTCTATCTCTCCTGAATGTTTGTAACCAATTTACTAAAATAACCTGTATATATATATATTAAAAATTGAAAAGCAGTAATTTCAGATAAAATCTCGAATGAAATAGCATGCCGAAAATTGCTATAAATCTGGTAGCAATAGTAATAAAAAGAAATAAATTCACAATCTTTTTTAAACATCTAGAACTAAATGCTACATGGTAATAAATTGATAGGGGGGAGGTGAACCAAAGGCAGAATGAAGTGGTACACATCTAATTCATAAGTGGCAGATTATTTTATACTAATATTTGACTGCAAGTGACATGACCGTTAGAACCAATTTATTTATGAATTTGAATGAATGGAGGCAATTTTTACAGGAAGCATGAAATCTTTGCTTTGTCCATCAGTGATGCAATTTTCCAGCTAACTGTCCTGCTGGATGACTCAAAAGGTTTTTTGGGAGGATACGTTTGAGTTGTATTAGCAGTATTAAACAGAATTTAAGAAATTTAAAAGTTTTAGCTTAAATGGGATAGTTTTTTTTCAACCCTCAGTGCTTCAATTGTGACTAGTCTCAGTTTAAACTCTAGTTTATTTCAAATAAATTAAATTTATTGCTGCAGTTACCTTCTAATTATTTTATTGAAATATTAAAATACCAAGAAAAAACTGTTATTTCCAGTAAATTTAAATCTATGCTCATAGATAGAGATGAGCTGTTAAATTTTTATATGCAGTACATCTAAATTGTATTTATAATGATTTATTGCTCTTAACATTCTACTTTTTTAAAAACTGAAATAACTTATATTGGCATAAAAATTTGAATATTTTTCTTTTGAATTTAATATAAGTAGCTAAGGTTATGTAAATATAAATTTAGATTTACTGTAAAATTCCACTTTTTATAAAATATATTATTTAAATACATGCAAATAGTCCCCCCCCCATTACATATTTTTGAAATTTTTTTAATCTTTTTAAATTCCATAATTTTAGTGAAATATTAGCTAAGCATATTTACTCAGTTTTCTCTTTTTATATCTGCAGTGCTGGGTTATTAGAAACCTTTCTTCCTCAAGATTAAAACATATCTGGATGACATTGATTACTTTTTGTGGCATTCCGTAGAAACAGTTAGCTGTTAAAAATGACTGAAAGGTTCTTTGATGCAGAATCTTACCAGAATAACGTGAGTAATGGACTGTTTTTTTCCAATTAATATTTTAATTAAGAAAATAATTGCATTGCCTTTCAGAGAAAAAAAGTGTTGAATTCATTATGAAATCTATCGTGTGAGACACTTTTCCCATAAAATGTAATTAGGTGAGGTAAGATCAGATGATATTAAGGGCCAAGGTCCCTTGGGAAAACACAGTTCTCAAAGAAGAAATCGATTTTGCCATGCGTATAGTGAAGGGATAGCAGATGGCATTGTCTTGCTGAAGATCTTGAATGCTAAATTCATCTTATAATTTAGTATGCAAAGCTGTAGATGTTTCTGCTCTAGCAAATGCATGTTTTTCCAGTATAAGATATTTTTTGAACTGATTTCCAGTTTTACTTCATTTAGTTTTTTTGAAAGACGATGATACTGATATTGCAACTGATAAACTGCATTTGCATAAAATTTTAAAACCAGCAAAGATTGACGCTCACTGAAGTTTAATTGGAAAACTGAAAGGTGCTGATGGAATTTGAAAGTACAGTGAAGAATTTAGAATAATGTTGTCTATCCTGACAGTTCCTCACAGTAATGCAGATTGTGAGAGGATTTTTAGTGTTCCTACTAAAACAAGCACAAAATTTAGATCCAGTACAAAATTTAGATTAGATTAGAATGGCATATTATAAAAACTTTTATTACCAAAAACAGGCATATGTGGCAATTGCTATGAAGAAAATTAGAAGCTTCTTTCTTAGGAAAGCAAAATCTGCCATTGTTCTTAGCATTTGTATAAAAACTGATTAAAGTATTATTTTTCTGTTAAAAGGTGCAGATAATAAAAATGTTTTTTTTTAACATGTACATAATTCTGTACTATTTGCATTAAAAATTAATGGCTGAACTTTCAGATGTTAAATTGTATTCTATATACAGGATGCATCAGAAAAATGTATACACACTTTGAACTGTCATAGAAAATTGATTTCCAACCTACAAGATTAAGTTTCTAGGAAAAGTTACACTGTAGCCCAGTTTGAATAATAAATGTTCTTTCTGGTGAAACTGAATGTTACAGATGGTGTCTAAAGTAAATGGTGGCCTTCTACATTTCTGAGTACGAGTCACGATTGATTCCATACCCTGCAGCAGCCAAGTGTCCAATGGGATTTCTGTGTATACCACTTGAAGCTCATCCCAAAGCATATCAAGGTTACATGGTTGACGGAAGTGCACCTCATCTTTTACTGTCCCTCAAAAAAAAAAAAAAATCGAGTGTCTAAGATCTTGAGCAGTGTCAGGTGCAATTTTATGAATGGGTTCAGAAGATGTTTACAGGTGAACCGGGATTTATGGGTAGCATTATTTTGTCGGATGCAGCACAGTTTAAACTTAATACAGCTGTCAACAGACATTATGTGTACTAGGTTGAAGATGATCCCCACATTACTGTTGAAAAGGCTGTGAATTTGTGTGGTGTGGTATTCATTGGGCCTTTCTGTTTTGAAGGTACTGTAATTGGAGAAAAGTACCTAACAATGTTTGCTGATTTCAGTTTTCCTGCCATTCTGCAGCATATGGTAATGCCAAGTTTTATTACCAACAAGATGGCACCCCTTCGTACTATCATAGGGATATGTGAGCATACCTGGAACAAAATGTACTGGCCATTGGATAGGATGCAGGGAACCAACTGAGCTTCCTGCATGTTTTCCAGACCTTACACTGCTCGATATTTTTATGGGGCATAGTAAAAGATGAGGTGTACTGTCATAAACCACATAACCTTGACATACTTTGGGATAAGATCCAAGCAGTGTGTGCAAAAATCCCATTGGGCACTTTGGTGTGAGCTACAAAATCAGTCGTGACCTGCACTCAGAAATGTCGATACCACCATTTTGAACAAATACATTAAACACAATATGGAATGTTCAGTTTAATCAGAAAGTATACTTTTTTTCATACTGGACTGTAGCCTTACTTTTCTCAGAAATTTAATCTTGTAGGTTGGAAAATAAATTCTCTATGACAGTTCAAACTGTGTGTACATTTTTTGACGCACTCTGTGTTTTTATCATTTAAAAAGTCTTTATATCGTTGAAAAAATTCACTTGATTTCTTAAAAGGTTTTTGTAATTTTTTAAGGTCGTAGGTTGGCAAGTATGCCATTAATTAAAAAATTCATGGAAATTTTTTTATACTTAATGTATTATCACAACCATCTTAGTAGAAGTCGTCAACCTCTGACAATCATATGCATAACAGTTCTTAAGGTAAACATATCCATTGCAATCCTAAAATACACCAAATCATTTTTTCTTCTATAAAAAATCCTACTTCGCCAAGGTAGTTGTGCTAATACATAAATACCAAATTTTCTATTGTATCAAAGAAAAGGAGCCAATAATGCAACAGAACGTAAAAGTGCTGATATTATACACCGCACCCTTATTTTTATCATGAAATTTTGTTTTATGTTCAAAGTGAGAACTGCCCCTAGCTTGCATGTAGTATTCAAGGAATGCGTGTGCTGATTTAGATGCAGAGCATTTAAATTGCAGTTTTGTTAGAATAAAGCATTATTGTTATTAGTACATGCAGTAATAGTTATGGAACTGTAGGTGGAAGTTTCTATGCTTAGTTTAAAAAAAAATTGAAGTGAGTTAATTAATTTTTTTTTTTTTTTTTTTTTGCACATTTGGTAGGAACAAAGTGGAACCTATGCCATTTACAATGTTGATTTAAAGAAAAGTTTTTAAAGCTTTTCAGAAGTCCAGGGTGTGGTGAAAGCAACAAGTGTAGCTTTTAAAACAGACCAACAGAACCACAAACCCATAAACAAATAAAGAAAATGTTAAAACAATAATTTTTTTTAAAAATCTAAACTACCTTTTATCCATTTAGATAAAATAAAGATTAGAGAACTTGACAACAGGAAGAAAAAGAACAACATTTTCATTTTTATTATTTTTAAGATCTGAAAATAATGGAGTTGCCTCTTCAAAAAAAGTTAAATAGTTTTTAGAAACAATATAGAAGGTGCTACGCACATATGCTTTATCCTGTCATCTTCGAAATTAATTGTGAGTGATGATGCTTATACAGTTAATCTTCACTCTTTAGAGACTAGGTAATAGTGTTGCCTCCTGTGCTATTCTGCAGTTACTTTCAGTACTTATTATGTAATCTTCATGCTTTTTGTATACTACATTATAATTCTGTTTGTCTTGAAGTTATAAGTAAAAATTAAGAGGCTGAAATCAAATGAAACACCTTGCACTGACCTTTTTGGTTTTGCAAGTACCCTCGATGAAACCATTCAATTCTTAGTCATAACTGCATATTTTTAATTAAGTATACGTATAATCCATATGAATTTTGTAAATATTTCAGTGAAATAATAGTAAAAGGATCATTTCCAAGTGATTTCATGTAGTATAGTAAAATATTGTATGTTTTCTTATTCATTGCATCTGGTCATTCTTACAGAAAAAGTGCTGAGCGTAGATCATCTTAATCCCTAAGAATAAATAGTAGTTAAGTTTCTGAATAACACTTTGTGTAATCTAATATAAATTTCAGATTTTCTCAAATTTTAAGAGGAATATTCTGTCCCCCCCAAAAAAAATGCAGAATTTTTCTTGCAGCACTTAACTTTTCAAATTTGTACATTTCGTAAAGAAAAGAAGACATGAATTTTTTGGTTTTTATTTGCCATTTTTATCTTTCAGACATCAGTTTGCAGTGACATTTCATAGAACACTTGTAGTCTTTATTAAAAGTAACTGATGAAATTAACAGTGGTTACTTTGAGTTTTTTAATTAAATCCCCTTTCTCATGCCCAAATGTCATGTGAAGATGTTGTAACGAAATTTTATTTTTTTAGGGAGGAAAAGTGATTCATTTTTGCTGTATGTGATATTGATAATAAAATAATTACTTTTCAGCCTGATATAGAATTGGCATGGGCTGGGAAAGCCATTGAACATATGGAAGTGCATTTCAATGTAAGTATTTTTTTTATTAGTTTTGAGTTTGCGTAGTTTTCTGATTTTTGTTTTCCTTTCCTTAATTAGAAACATATTGCTGTGCATATGGGGAGAACACACTGCCATTTTTTCTCATATGTTACTGCCATATAAATATTAATCCGCAAACATTATGAACATATCAAAGAGAAAACATTTAAAAATACAAATTTGAATTGTTGAATAAATATCATATGATACATTTAACATTATACAATAAATTACTGTTTTCTCCATGTACACAGCAAAGTTATGGTAGACCTTAATTAACCCAATACCTTTGTTTGAGATATTCTCAGTCATTCTTTGAATGTCTTACATCACTGAATGATGCAAGTTTCCTATATTTTGAGAAATGTGCTTTTGAAAAATTGTGTATATAAGGAAATGCAACGTGTCCTGTGTATTGTTATGGTTAATTGATTTTGTGTGGTGGGAATATCGAGTTATGGAAAGGCAAAGACCCGCTGGCATTAGTTTGAATGGAGGAAATGGAAAATATTAATTTTGTTTGTGGGGAAACAGTGGACTGGAAAATTAAATGTGGATTGACTATTCTCTGCCTTTTTGCTGGAGCACAATCTGCCATTAAACGCTTTGAGTTAAATGCAGCAGCTTTATTTAGGAAAAAAATGTCTCCCAATTGGGAACCTGCTGAAAATTAGGTACTTAGATATTAACACAATCACCTTAGTAGAAGTTACCAGATCAGAATGTGCCAAACTCTGGCAACTATGCACATAACCATTCTTCCAGCAAACATCCTTATAACAATCCTTCAGTCAAACAACGTCGCTATTTTCTTATACATTTTTTTTTATTCAAAGTTCCAGTGATTTTTATAAAAAAAATGTGATACTTTCCCCCTTAAACTTAGTTTTAAAAATATGAGCGTGTGGAATTTGCCAGCAATGGAAGAAACTGTGGCAAAAGTTATGCAAGAATACAGGATTTTGCTGAAAATTTTCTAAAAGGAACAATGAGGAAATGCATCTCCTTAATAGTCGTTGTTGCCAAGGGTTGCATGAAGCCCAGTCTCTGCAATTCTGATATTTTTTTAAGTGAAAACAGACCGCTGTTTCTCTTCAGGAGAATGGCACAAAAAATTACAGAAGGATTTGAAAAAGAATGTATTTCAAATCCTTCTCTAATTCCATGTTTTAGTTTTTTAATGTCTCACGTAACCCTTATTTAATAATTAAAATATGTATTTTAATTGCTAAAGTATGTTTTCTTTTCATGTATTGATAATGTTTACCAACTTATGATAAATGTTAGTAGTTTAGGAATTTTCCATCAAAAAAGGCATGATAAGCTACCATCTTGCACCCAATAGTTAACTTTTACCTTTTCATCTGTAAAAAACTGGCAGTTTACGTCAGGGTGGTTGTATTAATACATAAGTACTGAAAATTGCTTAAGTTTTGCCAAAGCAGCTGAAAAAGTAAATTCTCAGCTGCCAGTTGCATTTAAATAACTTTATTTCAGAGACGACATAGACTGGACAAAACATTGTATGTTTTAATACAGAGTCTTATGAAATTGAGTCTTATTGTAGAATGTACGTTCTCTTAATGTTTTGCTTTATTGTAGAATGAAACTGAACAAGTTTTAATATAGCTGTATTAATTACTAGAACTTAGGAAAATGTAATGATACTTTCTTATTAAAGTAACCACCTCAGTCACTCCAGAAAATCAAATTATTTGCCATAATTGGCAAACTTGTAATGCCAGTAATAATAGTAATATGTTGTATAATATATATAATGTTTAATGTGTGGAATGCCAAATTTGTACAATTTTGTGTTTTTTTTAATCAATACTTTGCTGTGTACATGGAGAAAACAGTAATTTATTGTATAATGTTAAATGTATCATATGATATTTATTCAACAATTCAAATTTGTATTTTTAAATGTTTTCTCTTTGATATGTTCATAATGTTTGCGGATTAATATTTATATGGCAGTAACATATGAGAAAAAATGGCAGTGTGTTCTCCCCATATGCACAGCAATATGTTTCTAATTAAGGAAAGGAAAACAAAAATCAGAAAACTACGCAAACTCAGCATTTACGTTACCCAGCACATTAAACGTTATATACATCATATGAGATGATTGCAGTTTTTCCTTTTTTTGAAGGTTGCCATAGTATTTTCGAGCTTTCACCAAATTAATTTGGAATGTCAAATTTTGCCAAAGCACATGCAATGGTCACTTTAGCAAGGAAGTACCAGTGTAATTTCTGTGAATAATTGTGTAGTGTATAGATAATGTACCAGTAATACATTTCCCCTAAAATAAGATCTAATTGGAAAATAAGCACCAACAGAATTTTATGGGCTGCTTGTAGTATCCCTATCCTTCATATAAGCCTTAGCTCAAATGGTCAACCAGGTAGGTTCCAGGTGTATTGTAAAATGATGTATTGGAGTGAGTGAAGAGCACACATGCACACTTGATAATGAGAGGCAGGGATGTGATTAATTAGAATTTTCATAAATTAATACATTGTGTGATGTAACAGATGTACTTAATGCACTCGTGTGAAATAAACATTTTCTGAATTTTGTGCTTGCAATTTTTCATCACTTTAGTGAAACCTATTTTTCTTGACAATTTCTTTTGCCAGTCCTATTTCATAAATTTTCGGTTAACACTTGATTTAATAACAGATTTAAAGATACTTTAATAATACTTTGATTCCTAAATATCATAAGTGCAGAAAGGCCTATTTCAATAAGTACTTTCTAGTATTTCAGGCCAAGAATTTTACAGCTTTCTGCTAAGAGAATTTGAATCTATAAATTGTCCGAAAATGTCAATCAATGCAATAACCGCAGTCAACAGGTGGGTGAGAGAAATGCTAAGAATTGCAAGTGTAAATCTAGGAGATTATGATCTGTGAATGGATCACTCAAAACTTTTGCTCATGGAAAAGCACAATTTTTGTTTGTTTGTAGGGCTGATATTTGAACATTTGCCCTTGTAATAGCACCAGAGTTAGATATATCTCCAGGAGATTCAAAGTATCATAGTATTTGACAGATGCCATCCTTCAGTGATATGAACTGTTTGTAAGGAAATCAGCAACACTTTTCAAGTCATAAGGTACTTAAGTTATTAATGTGCACTTGAGTTCAAGTCTTAGTAATGCCATTGACGTTATCATCTCTCCATTATGATTGTGGATGAAACTGTAGTGTCAAGGATCTCTTAATGACAGTTGAACACAGGGGTATCTTGTTTATCTGTATTCCTTCCACTGTTATGAAAGTGCATGTGCTACCTGTGATTTTGTATAATGTGTCTGAATGGAAAGAAAGCTCTATATAATTATCCTCCAAGGGCTTTGTAAAACTTATAATGTTCCTCGCTAGTTTGTCTATGATAAAATGTCGATGATCCTAGTGAACTAAGCGCATTATCGCTGAGTTCAAATATTTACAACTTAGACTTGAGAAGGGTTAAACTACCCTTTTATTCACTCAAATAATAGCAGATTGCCCCTTCTCAGGCTTACAGGAAAGCCCCCAACTAATCTAATACTAAATAGACTTAGCCGAAGCTAGACACAAATACCTAACATAGTTGGCCCTTAAATTTAACTAGCCGACAATTCTCAAGAGATTTTTAAATGGGAGATTTCTGACTAAAAGACAGCATGACTGGATGTAATGTTCCATCTAGCTGGTGTAGCAATGCCCTGGCTACACCGAACATTTTGAAACTTTGCCAAAAATGTTTTGTTAGCAGCTGTGTGACACATAGAAATCAACCAATCAGATTAAAGTTCTGCTTCTGAAGGATCACAAGTAATTTACAATATAACGATGGCTGTAGTTTGATGTTGTGCACAATAGAAGTGGAAGCTGATTTTATTAAAGAAATATGACAAAAACTATATTTGTATTCTCTGTTTTTGTAATATAACCGTCTAAATCATTTTAAAAGCATTTATATACTGATTAAATTTATAATCATGGAAATTTCAGATGAGATAGTATTTTAAGACATTCTTGTACTTTTTATAATTTGTTTATAAATTTCTTGATGCCAAAACTTCACCAAATTTGTTATATTTCATATTGATCCATAGAGTACCATGTACAAATATTATCATTGTCATATATTAATAGAATTGTTATAAAATTTAAGGTTAATAATTTTCAGAAATCTGTTTATATATGTGCGATTTTACTTTTTACTATGTACTTACCACTTAAATTGTTTATTGCATAATCAGCAACATACTGTAAACAACATAAAACGGTGCATAAAAAGGAACACATAGCTTATGTAATAATGAGAATACTCATTAAATTTGTATGCTATTATTTTTATGTTATTAATGACATACTTTATAGCTTATAAATATATTAGAAAATATACCTTTATTGTAAATATTACATATTGAAACATCTGAAATTGATGGATTTATTATTATGCATGATGAAAAACATCTGTATCTGGTTGTAATGAAAGTTTTTTGCCGAAAAATAAGTAATAAGTTCTTAGTTAATAAAGTTCTTAGTTTATAAAAACCATGAAAGTAGTACCTTTAGTGCAGGTAGTAATCACCACCCAAGTCTATTATTTTCTGCCAATGTTTTGGTAGTTTTTCAAAGCCGTCGGCCCAGAAACTTGGTGGCTGCAAGTCCAAAAACAGATGAACCTCATTTTGGACGTCCTGTGCAGAATGAAAGATAGCACCAGCAAGTTGTAGCTGCAGGTGTGAAAGTCCAAATGAGCATTGTCGGGGCTATATATACCTTTCCCCTGTAGCACATGCCAGACTGTCATTTGGGAAGCATTTTACAGCATGGGAAACTACTCGTGTGCTACATCCCAGTTGATCTTCCACGGTATGTAGAATGCCCTTCCACCCTGCATAGAATGTCCTCTGCAAGTTGCAGTATCCTGACACTCCTTTCATGTCCTGCATCTTGCTTGGCTGTGGCAAAGGATCCTGTTTCACACAGCTGACAATCTAAACACTCAAATATCTTCCGATTTGGAGGGCCTCTTATCGGAAACCAGTCCCGTTTAAGTCTCTGCCTCATTCGCCTTCCCATCCACCACACCATATACGAAGTGCAAGTCTGTCATTTCATGGTTCATATAATTAACCATCCTCTTGTCAGTCCATAGTGGAAAATGCCCCTGGATCCGAGGAACGACCCTTTTTATACAATTTACAATGCCACCTAGTGGCTTGACAATTACGTTCCGCCCAAACTTTCTGTGGAGAATATTGCTTGTGTAGCTGTGTTCTATCACCCCAAGATATTTGTAATTTCTGTAGCAAGATTATCCATATGTAAAAAGTTCTGGTATCCTGTTTTTCCAGCATTCTTCACCAATTGAATGTGGATTATTTTTTATCATTTGTATCAAAAATTAATCTGAAAAATGGTCTTGACTGCTTTCAGTTGATTACTTCCGTGGATCCCAGAACACTGAAACTCACTCCCTACGATAATGAAATATATGAGGCTTTCCAAAATGATTTTCCTGATTTTAAACTTGATATACTTGATGAGGAGAGTCTGAAAAGCACAGAAAGTAAAAAAGTGAGTAAGATAATAGTTTACCTATTTTTTTTGTGTATATATGTGTGTCTGTGTGTATATATATATATATATGTGAACGTTTTTGATGTTTCTTGCCAAACAAGAATTCTGGAATTGTTCAGTGTCCTGTTTATAGAATAATACAGTTTATCTCAGTTAAAAAAAAAATCTTAAAAGTAACCAAACACATAAAATTGCTCACATGGCAAGCCAAAGGATTTACAGGGTGAAACCTCATGCCTCCTCATTTAGCAGCAAGTGCTTTCTCATTTTAATTAAGTAAATATTTTCTGATCTCATATTTTTGTATGAAAACAGAGAATTTCCAGAGGTTGTTGCTGGTTAATTTGCATTTATTTATTGCTTTGCTTTCACAGCTATTTCGTCTAGACTTTCCTTTTTAATACAGAATCATTATAACTGGTATATAATGAACTGTAATTTAATTAGTATAAAATTTGTCTTATAACTGGAAGACTAAACTAGTTAGCATTCTTTATTTTTACGTTAGACTGTACCAATAAGATTGACAAAAATGAATCAATATATTTGATAACATGGAATGTTAGTTCCCAGTCTAAGGTGTTATTGAAATTTCAAGGTCTGTGATCGAATAGCTTGTATCTTTGAGTGGTAACCATTCATGGTTAGAAACCAGTGTGATCTTTCCTTGAAGTGATTGTCTAAGGGAGCATTTACATGGTAATATAGTTATAAAAATTGTCTTTGTTGTAAGGCATTAAAGCCATTAGCTTTGTTCACACATGTGTAATAGGGTATAAACTGTAGCAAATCGGGAAATTTAAATTAGTGCATTTGTGAATGTGCAGTTGATACAGCAAAACTGTCGACCATATGACAGTTCATATTTGCTTTGCTGCGATTTTCTGGTTCTTACACCATCTTGGCATAAAGTTGTAAACTTCGAACATTCAGTCATAATCTTCATATCATGATCTCCAGTTTGAGTAAGGTCTGGATTCTTATGCCAGTTGACCATAAAGCTTTTGTTAGAATTCTTCCTAAAGTATCCTAAAACTTTAGTTATGTTCTTTTTCATTGTTTGCTCTATACTGATGTTATTTCTGAAATGTTGTCATTACATATGATTTCACTATGCTGTAAATTGTGCACATTAAAATTGCAGTGATGTTTTAGTAAGGCTTGAAGGTGTAATTCAAACATTTCCTAAAGATGTAGACTATACAGTTGACTGTGAATTTTGAAAGGAAAACAAAGCGATTACTGTAGCACTTGAAGTTAGTGAGCTGACATTTGAGAAATAAGTATGAGTTAGCTGATATAATTATGAAAGACCATGTTGGAAATTTGTAGATAATGACAACTGGTGATGAATATGAGGACACTGAATTACCTCTAACTTCTGATGCAAATGCTGAAAATTGAAAAACAAGATAGCTGCAGTTGATATGAAGGGGAACACTCTAAAATATTCAAAATGATCCTAAAGAGGAGAAAAATCTTTAGTTATTTTTGAAACAATAAAAACTGAAAGTATATTTTTCTTTGATTTATTTGATAAAATTTGATGTGCACTATGGCAGAAGAGATGCCAGAACACAGAAACCTGTAAAGGCATCAACTCGTAGACTTTTAACTAGCAGAGTTCCTACAGTTTATGATTTAATCTATGATATTACATTTTTCAGAAAGTACAGCATAATTTTGCAAGTATTTTCATAAATTTCATGTAAAATCATAAATGTCACTTTATACTATTATGTAATTAGGATTTTAAATGTGCATTATGTGTTTCATAATAACCATCTATTTTTTAAATGCTTCTGTCTAGTGTTCCATCATCTTCTACCTGAAAAACATACATCCCATATTTTATACACAGGGCTTTTTTTTCCCTTAAGTGTAACTTTTACCTTTTGTAGAAATATATATATATATATTTGGGGAACAAAACCAAATTCATTAGATCTGTTTTAAAAGAAATAATATTAGAATTAATGCATTTATGTTAAAGATTTTCCTTAGAAAATAATGCTTCTTGAAAATGTTTAGCATAGCATACAACAGCACTCTGTATCCATTGACACATATTTCATTTCTTCTGCTGTATGTGGTTTATGAGAGCTTCTGTAGTTTTGAAAATTAAAGGCATATATAATTGTTAAATTACAAACACATGTCAAGTGTGACTGGTTTGTAATGTGATGAAATAAGAAGCCCGTAATTATCATACTGCAACAATCCTGATCATTGGCACAAGCACATGTGATCTGCATTATTGTTTCAGTACGTCAATTGAAAGCATGATTTTTGTAATTTTATCATCCCTTGAAAAATATACAGTGCAATATTTTTCCCCATTTCTCTATCTTATCTAGAGGATTAGGCTCATATGTCAGAATTTTTTTGTACTTAAGGGATAAAAAATGCATTGTACATTTTTATGTTGTGAATGGCATGGTGTGTGTAATTTACCAGTTAAACTTTACATAATGTGTATATATATATATATATATATATGCTCTTCCGTATGATATATACACTGAAATACGTATTTAAGTACAGAGTGGTTACAAAATAACTTTTCCCATCCGAAGTCATCTGGAGCTGAAACTAATGAACAAAAACTAAATTTCATATACAGACTGGAAGGCATCAGGAGATAAATTCCACCAAAAAAAGAAAAAGGTATCAGCAGTCACCAATATGAGAGATTTTAGGTGCTTTTCGAACCAAAAAGGAGTCAACAATTATAGTGAGTGCACAGAAAAAGAATTATGCTAAATTCCATTAATATTTCAGTAGTAGAAACCACATACAGGACTGAATGACATGAAGTACAGAATTCAAAAAATAATCTTATGAATCACATTAGCTACCCCTCAACCATGTGCAGTGTTCTTGATGTGCTGATTTTCTCTATGTACAAGATATTGCATCTGGTGTAAAACATTCTCTGCCACTGCATGTAAACTATCAGTTTGGATGTTTGTAACAGTCCATCATATTCTCTTTCAAGGAACTCTGGTTTGTCTTACCACCAGTATACACAACAGATTTAAGGTATCCCCACAGCATAAAGTCACATGGGGTGATGTCCAGGGAACAAGGCGGCCATTCCATCGAAAAATATTAACTAATAACTCTCCCATTACGGAAATGCTGGAGTAAAAGGTTGTTTACTGATTGAATATGTAGCTGTGCTCTATTGTGCATAAAATTTGTAGAATCTAAGCGTTGTCCTAACTGAAATTCAGGAATGACTAAAGTCTGCAGTGTTTACTGATATTTCTTACCAGTAACAGTGAAGATACAGAACATGGAGAAAAAATATTCTAAAAAAAAAGTATGGCCCTGTTATGAAATCAGCTATGAATTGACACTGCACGGTACTTTGGAAAATGCAGGGGCGCTTGATGGGTTATTGTGGGACATTTCAGATGCCAAAATTTCACAGTTGCGAGTATTGATGAAACGAGTCAGATAAAAATAAGCCTCATCTTCATACAGCATTTTTGACAAGGTCAATAATTATTGATTTCCATTTGGGCTAGAAACATTAGTGTGGAAGTCAGGCACTTATCAGAAGTCACTTTTATTTCTTCCTTGTGACTGATATTATATAGCTAGAAATGCAGCATTTTCTGTAAGCTTTTCCTGACAGTAGCATTAAGGCATATCAGTTTGGCGAGCACGTGGACCCCTGTACCATCAAATACTGCAGTGGCAACTTATGTTACTACATCATCTGATGCTGATTTTCATCTCCTGCCAACTCTAACTCTCAGCAAATTCTTTAATAATAAGCATATTATTCTTTAATCATATCTTTTCAATGCTACAGCAGACAGTGGACTTTTATACATATTTTAAAGCCTTCTAAATTCTCTGAGCTGCTGCAGCATTGGACTCTAATATAAAACAGCTTTATGAGGAAAGCACGTTTAGGTAAAGTAGGACAGATTAATTACAAGTCAATAGTAAAAAATCTGCTGACTCAATATTTTTCCCCTTTTAAAAAGAATGTGGTAATTCCTGCCATGCACATACTAGGAAATTTATATAATTTACCTATTACCATTTATTTAGTCTTACAAAGGACACAAGAAAAAAAAAGAGCATAGAATGTGCACATTTCATAGTACGTGTGTGACAGCTGTCCTGTCAACAATTTTTGGAACCTAAATTTTTTTTTGGTAGAATTCATCTGCCCATGCCTTCCACAGTCTGTATATGAAATTTGATTTCATTCCATTCCATTCATTAGCTGCAGGTACCTTTAAACAAGGAAAGTTATTTTCTAACCACCCTGTATATTGTGCCTAAAAGAAAAATATGTTCTCTGTGTCTCATAGCATCCAAATTTACTATTTAAATAGGGTTTTTTTACCCCCTTCTCTGCAAGTACATGAAAATATCTGCCAGAATATTAATATTGTTATACTTGCAATGTTCTAGTTGTTTTCAGGTAAAACTGTCACATTTTTGCTATGATAAATGTGGAATGATTACTGTTCTTTGTATAAAAGGACAAAGGCAGCTATTTTTCTCCTGTTCTTGTTGGCTAGTCAACAAAGTGTACCTTGCACTTTTCATGTCTTAAAAGGCTGACTGAAGATATGTGCAGTACAGTCTGAAATCCGGACATCTAATAACCATACTTCCAGACCATCAGCAATTTTTTCAAAAATTTTCTGTTACAAAAGACACAAGAAAAATGGTATCATAAAAGCGATTTTTTTACTGTAATATTCAGGCTCCACTTTCAAACACCTGTTGGTTAGAGTTATTGCATCATAGCCAATGACAATAATTTGACTGATGTTGGCCGTGATAAGAATTCTCCAAGTGAGAATTTGTGGTATTGCAGTTACAGGGGCTTGAACAATGGAATTTTGTAGCTAAACAAAAATTATCTATAAAATTAAAAAGACAGCCATTAGCCCAAAAGCAAAACAGTTTAAACAATTTACATCTAAAGAAATTATTGGAGGAGTTAAAGCAATAAGAATCAGCGTACTAGTCATAAATTTGTAGATACTATTTTGAACGTTCACATACAGAACCTTCTTCAGCTGTAGTAGTGCAATTGACAAAAGAGAAGCCAGGGTTAAGATAAGGCAATATAAGAATGAGTGGAAAGCATTTGAGCTGGTGGTGCCATCTATTGATGAAAACTGCAAACAGCTATGAAATAATTTCCCTAAAAGCTGAGCAGAAAGATGGACTGGAATTGGAATCGCTAACAGAAACAGAAAGATTTTTAGGAACGTAAAATGCATCTCTAAAATCTAATTAACCAAACAAAGATGTTGAATAATTTTGGCTGCAGAAAAATGGAAAATGTGAATTTTCTAACCAGTAGTGTTGGGCAATAAAGGATTTCTGTGTTTCTTTTGCCCTAATATATGCTTCAACTAGTCCTGCAAATTTATAAATATTACGCTGATTCTTGTTACTTTTAACACCTCAAGTAATCGTTATTCGACATGTTATTTACACTCAAAATCGAAAGATATTTATTAAAACAAATTAATACTGAGCTTCTTTTGTAAATTTTGATTCTCTTTAGGTCATAAATGTGCTTCATTGTTTTATAAACAACTATTTTACATTTTTAATTTTATAATTTCCACATGCCATCCTCATGAAAATCTAAATTCTGGAAATTTGCAAAATTGCTGATGTCCAGATCTGGGACTGTATTTATAGCATTATACTGACGTTTTTTTTAGACAAAACTGGACTTATCATGAAGTAGCATGCTAATTTTCTAATAGTTTGAATGTCTGCCTAAATATCAAATTTTAGCACAGCTTTCAGTTTTATTTGATAATACTGATAATTACATTCCCATATTTTCTTGCATAATCTTTGATTTAGCCTTGATCCACATTTTTCGTGCAAAAAGATTTTAAATATTTTTCAAAAATTCTATAACAAAAAAATTACATATAGTCCTAAAAAGTATTTTTAGATAGATTTGGCAAAAACTACACTTTATTAAAAAAATTATCCTGTTAAAGATATTATGTACATATACATACACATACCTGCCAACTTTTACGAATTTTTCGTAATTTTTACGATTTTACGATCGTAATCCATTTTTTTCCTTTTTCAAGTGTTTTTAGTGATTTTTGTCGAAATTTTAGAATTTTTCGCCAATTGCATCGTGTTTTACTGCCAACTACCGACTACTTCGAATCCAGTAACCTGCGGTTTCTCACAACTCGCCGCTTAATCAGCCAATCCAATGCGCTGAACTTGTTTCTCCCACTCTTTTCTTTGTGGGCATCAGATTATTTTTTTCGCGTTCGCTTCAGCAGCAAGGGAATAACTCAGCGAGCGTGGATTGTCACATTCTGTTTTTGTTTGCACGTGCTACGAATTTTCTTAATACGTCGTTGTTACGAAATGAGTTAAAAAAAACGTATTCTCAATATTTTCAGCCTGCCTACAAAGCCGAATTTCCAACAATTAAAGAATCCTTCAAAGGAAATAACTATGCATTTTGCAACGTGTGCGTGTGTGACTTCATAATAAGTCACGGTGGAAGAAGCGACATTGTGAAGCATGTTAAGTTTAAAAAGCATGAAGTTAATG
>KK120567.1:40327-66276 GCA_000611955.2 Stegodyphus mimosarum | reverse complement strand
CTACTAAATTCATTGCAATATTTTTTTTGTGTAACATGAAGTTCTTGTTTTATGTTTCCTAATAATTTTTTTAGTTACTACTTAATTGAGATTTACTAATGTAAGTACAATTTTCTTTTTTCTATTTGTATAAATTGTTATTTTTTTAATATCAAAGCATGATATTAATTCTTCGTGTTCTTCTGAATTTTGGAGAAATCTTCTGAATTTTTATCTTTAGAGGTTGGTAGGTATGCATACATTTATTGGCACTTATGTATTTCCTCATTGACCTTGAAAATTGGTAAAGATCCCACCAAATTTGTACCTGCTGTTCCCAAGGGATTTGAAGGAACAGACCACTATTTATTCAATAAATTCATTGAAAGCATGTTAATCATTATGACGGCCAAAATACTTTATGCCATTGAAAATGGCAACAAAACTGGCACATTGCAAATCTGATGCCACATGAATTTGCATAAATATGAAGTGTTTTTGCGGTGTACACTCATGTCTATAAAGTAAGGATAATTCGGAGTCACGCATAAATCAAACTCTGAAATAAATATATCACCTGTAAAATCACTACACGCATCTTCAAGAATCATATGCAAATTTCAAGAAGTAACCAGATGACACCAATGGTTCATCACAATAACGAGAGTGTAAGAGAGGGATATATAAGGAATACAAGCAAAGAAGTAAAATTGTTCACAGGTGTTTTATAAGCATTTCAGTGCAATAACCGAATAGTTATGACACAAAGGACGCATTTGGATGATTTTTTACATGGTAGAATTATCGGCCGTCTGGAATGTGGCCGTACCCAACTGGAAGTATCAGACGAACTTGGAATTGGCCAGAGTGTCATCTCCAGGCTTTGGCAACGATTCCAAGATGATGGTAATGTGAGTAGATGTTACAGCACAGGTCGGCCCAGAGTTACAACGCCGAATGAAGACCGGTATTTGGCAGTTACTGAAAAAAGAAACAGGCGGAGCACAGCCTCAGATCTGTCTTGTCCGCTCTCTTCAGCCACTGGTACGACAATTTCAAGGCAGACCGTGTATGTTAGCCTAGAGTAGAGAGCATGCATTGTGGACACCGCAACAGTGGGCTTGTGTGATGTTTTCCGACGAGTTCAGGTTTAGCTTGCAGTCTGATTCTCGCCGGACTTTCATATGGAGAGCTCCAGATACCCGTTACCACCAAGGAAACATCATTGAACGACACCATTACGATGGTGGAGGAGTGGTCGTTTGGGGTGGAATTGTTCTGGGTTCCAGAACTGACGTGCATGCTCAAATTGGAAGCATGACAAGCCATATCATTCTGGAACAACATGTACGTTTGTGTCGGGGCACCATGGGAGCACAATTTGTGTTTATGGATGACAACGCCCGTCCTCACCATGCAAACATCGTAAGCGAATACCTTCAATCGGAGGATATCACCCATATGGACTGGCCAGCATTCTCACCGGACTTGAATCCAGTAGCGCACGTGTGGGACATGCTTGGCCGACAAGTTGCAGCCCGTCAACCTCCTCCTACATGTCTACCGGATCTTTGGAGAGCATTGCTTTTTGAGTGGTGTAGTATCCCCCAAGATCAGATCGATAATTTGATACTCAGCATGCCTAGGCGTTGTACGGACTGTATTGCATCATCTGGGAGACATACAATGTATTAACAATCATACCAACCATGCAATATTGGTTTTTTGTAAATAGGTTTTTTTGTAATTTGCTCCAGGGAGAAAAAATCGCTAATTCTTTTAATAATATCAAACATATAGCATTTTTTTTTGCTCTTTACCTTTTGTTTAATAAGCTTTACAAATAAGTCAAATTTGTTTTGCTTCTAACTCTTCCTTTGCCTGATTTTGCATTATCCTTAATTTATGGACATGAGTGTATTTTATTGTGCCAGATTGCTGGCACAATAAAATAGATAAATCAGTATAGATGTGCACCCATAATATAAAATAAACTCCACTGCTTGCTGTTCTGTAAAAGGCAAGTCCCAAACAATCCATTTTTGCAAAATGGAAGACACCAGAGAAATGGCAGTTAACCGAAATCCTTGTTTACAGAAACTAAACTGCTTTGTTGACGATTGGGATTGCATTAAATAAAGATTTTAGGAGTGCATTGTGATATAATGCTTATACTTTGGTGTTAATTGCGCTGTTTGTTGACAGTCTTTATTCATCAGAAACGGTTAGCATGAAAATACGTAAGTGTCTGAATATTTTATAAATATGCACATTAAAAAGCCAGAAAGACTTATGAAATACTTTCTGTACCAGTTTTTATTTAGAGTTAATCATGTCTGCATATTTCTCAGCAGTGGTGTAGATCCCCAGGGGTACATAAATAACACTGAATTTATTATTATTTTTTAATTTAGAAGAAAATGAGTGAAGGTTTTTCATTAACATAATTGCTTTTCCATCATTTTCTGCAATTGTGTTTCACATGATTCCGTCATCTGATTGCAAAAAATTTTCCTGAGGCAAATGTTGTCCAATGTGTCCCAAATGATTCCTCAATTTGCTGGAATAGAGCAGATTTTGTCCACTAAAGTTTGATGCTGTAAAGCATGAAAATTACTTTGATAGCCAGAGATTACCATCTTTTGTGAAACTGGTAACGAATGTATGTTTTTTTAATTCTTAGGTTCAAACATTCTAAAATTTATTTCATTTGAAAAGGAACAAGAAATATGGTAAACAGAACATTTGGAATATAAAGCAAAAACACATGGGAACATTTTCTCCATCTGTCATTCATATTCTAATTACCGTATTAGCACTATGCTGAAAGATATGACTGACTTTCATTGTGGCAACAGCAATACTCAAATGCCACTCTTTTGAACGTATTTTGAGGTAACCTCTAATGTAGAATCAACACTGACTTCTGGAAACATTTTAATAATCTTCATTGCTTGATTTAATTGATTAAAAAAAGCCCGTGAAGTAGAATGACTGACAGAGCCATCAATTTGGCATGGAGGAAATTTAGTTGTATGTATATATATATATACCTATGCAAAAATTAGGCATGGAAGTTAACAATGAGGTGTTAAAGATAATAAAAATGAATTCACCAAGAAAAACTTGGAACAATATCAGATGCAACCATAGTAGACATTTGAATAGGAAATAAGTTTTCGGAAGAGGTTAGGAAGAATGTCTAGATCTTTAACATGCAAAATTTCATAGAAGAGTAGGATCCTGATAAATCAATGTAAATATTTTCAGTAAGAATGCCATCTCTCATTTTATTTCCTACAGAAAGAAAGATTTTGAAAGATTGGCCAAAATAAATTCCTTGGACAATAAGGTATTAAAAACCTCTACCATGCAATACAATAAATACCAGGTTACAAAATATATCAGATAAAATTATACTCTCTCTCATATCTGTAAAAATAAAGAATTTTGACTTTGTAACTTAAAAAACACAAGTGAGAAATGGAAAGTGCAGTTCTACTGTTTAGCTTAACATACCGCTTCAAGGAATGGTAGAAGAAGAAAAAAACTACTTTCCTTGCACCAAAAGCATATTCATAGTTTTCCAAGCACGTACAGCATCAACACTATAATGCTTTTGGACCTTTATTTGGTTCAAGAACTGTGAGAAGAGAGCTAATGTGACAGTGAGCATAGCTACTGAGAATAGGGTAATTTCTGTCCTTTTCAGCTTTCTTGCATTGTAGCAACTCCGAGTATAGATATGGACACAAACATTAAATCGAATATTCTGACAGGCAAAATTCCCTACCACCTGTTTTTGAGAACAAGTTTGGAAATGAGTATGAAATGCTTCTTCAGTCTGAGAATACAAGGTTTTTTGAGCATTGTTCCCTCCTCGATCATCGGCTGAGCATGCAGATGTGCAAAAAGACAGTAATGGGTGTGTTTGACATGTATTTTTGGACTATTGTCTCTTACTTTCAAAGTGTACAGCTTATGAAAATTAAAGCTACCCTCTCCTGCTGATCTTAACCACATTAAGACATTTTTGGGTTGTCATTTGAGAAACTGATGCATCTATTTTGTATATGTAAGAAATTGACTCATTAAACTGTTGCCATTACAGATTGTTGTACACTTTCAGAAAACCCAACCTCATTTATTTATATTTAATATTACTTTGTCTATTGCAGAGAATCCTGCTGTGGATATCTTGATTACTTAGTATATACTCTTAAATCTGAAAATATTCAACACTAGTAAGTTTAACTCCTCCAAGGGTTATGAGCATTAAATTCCGCAGATAGCGATGGCTTTCCAGTTAGTTACATACGGAAATTTCTGCCAACTGCTAATGGAAACGATTTTGAGTTGGATCTTTATTAGAAGAAACAAAATCAAAATGTGGGATGAGAGGGTCATTTTGAAATTATAATCAAGAAAATACCACTTATGCATGATACTCAGTGAAACATCAGGATTTCATGGCCAAATAAAATCTGCCACTTTTTTCTTATGTTTTCAAAAATTAAGATTCTTTCCATTTTTCAGAAATGGCATGATTTTTGTCTAAAATTTCGGGAAAAAATGGATGATGCTACATATGGTACTTTGGTACGAATAGATAGTTCTGGAGAATACAGTAAAGAAAATACTATTTTTGGTAAGAAACCATTTTTAATTATGTATAGTTTTCGTATTTGTATAATGAAGTGACAAAAGTATGATAGCTCATAAAAAGAATGTTTTTATGAGGTGTTTTAAAATTTATAAAAACATGTTTAACTTAAAAAAACCGTAAATAGTATGCATATACAATATGAAATTTCATTAAGATATATTTTATTTTAGCTTAAAACTGGTGGGTTGAGTTTTAAATAGTGTTTTTGTTTAAATTCATTAAAGGAAGTTCAAATATTTAAATTATTACAAATAGGATATTTCTATATTAAAAATATTATCTAGTTTGCTTATTTCTTAATAACATTGTGTATTTTCTAGTTCTTCGAATTCAGTTTTTGGCAATTGAAATTGCGAGAAACAGAAAAGGCTTGAATGACAGTGTTTATAAAGAAAAAAGAAAAGATGTATGATTAAGTCTATAAAATTAGCTTAATTGTATTAGTTTCAGTATAACTTTATTTCAACATGATGCACATAAAATTTTAACAAGCTGTTTTACAAGGTAACTCACGTAGATTATATTAACATTCAGATCTTTTTAATGCTAATACTATATGGCACATCAAACCCACTGGTCCAAATTTACTCGATGAATTTAGAAGTTTAGTTTAGCCACAGTTTTTTAACTTGGAAAGCATAATTACTGATAAAGGTTTTAGGTGAAACTAATATACAAATGTTCAAAGCAACTTAGTCTACATAAACCACACGCATTGTATTTGTTGCGCCAGCACCTTTTCTCCATCCAGTAACAACAATAACAGCATCGCCAGAATTTATAAATTTACGTTTCTTCCCAAAGTCTATAGCGAATTGAATTCTCACATCAACATCATGGGGCCAGTCTGGAAGGCGCTCTCCTGAAATGTGAATAACAGTTATTAAGAAAGTAATGACCTTCTAAACAAAGTAATTTTATCTGAAATCCATATCAAGCTCACCTGTGAAATGTAGAGGTAGAATTCCTCTCCATAAATGTGCTTGACGAGTAGTTTGAGTAAGTCGTGATACTGCAATAATAGGGCATCTCGGCCTATATTTTGATACTTGATGTGCTGTTCTGTGAGCCAAGAAATGAAAATTTTAATATTTTAGTTTAATGAAAATATAAATATGGAAGTACATTTTTAATATAAACATCCAGTTAAATACTACACATCAAATTTCTGAACGATTCAAGTTGTTCAGTTGATAACACACACACAATTTTAACTAATTTTATTCTAATTTGGAATCCCAGAAGTACTTCAGGGTAATTCTTATAATCTCCCACACTAGTGGTAAAAAAAAATAGGAAGCTCATTTTCCTATGCAAAAGCAGACAGCATTTTTACATCAGTTATCAAATTTGTTTAGTTTCAATTAGCATGTATTATATGTATATTATGTTTAATCGCAGATTTCTTTTAAGATTTTGCTAACCTTACAACAGACCTTGCTGAAGTAAATGACATATGCCACTTTTGAGCTCATTTTATGAAATAACACAACTCTAATGGTTATAACAAACATGATTGTACTGCTGGCCATTAAAATTGCTACATCCTGTGAACGTGACATTCAACAAATGCCATTTTGAATAGGGGATCATTTTGTCTGATTGTGGGAAAGTACTTGAGGGCTATCTGTCTAAGAGGAAAGATGTCTTCCTGGAGGACATTCTAAGGGAAAACTGGCTCATATACACATATACTCAGATCTTTGGTGCATGCATGAATTAACTACCAAATGCAGAAAAGTACCAAATCAACTTAATACATTTCAGTTAATCTAGGGTTTAAACATTAGACAACCTTTTTCTGAGTTATAAAACTAAGTATGGTCATCTGTAACTTTACAACAATGTACACAGGTACAGAGGTAGCTAGAACATTTTCACCCTGTTCTTTGAGTTAGACATATGTACCAAACATAAGTCTTTTTATGCAATGAAACTGGAATTGATAGTTGATTGTAGGGTGTGTGTTTGACTTTCTTGATTTATGGGAAATTTTTCAACCTGATGTAAGTTAACATGTATAAATATGATAACCTTTAGAAACCAAATCCTTACTTAAACATCAAACAGAACAGCTAGCTAACACTGTATTCCATGGAGTTTGGATTATTATTTTTTTTTTCCTGAAATTGTTCATACTGTAAAACATGTAAATTTGGAAGTAAGCCATTTTCTTCTGAACCAGTTTGCTGCTTCGATAACAATAAATCAGAGTAAAACTTTTGTCGTCGCACACATACTCTTTCATTTATGACCACACAATAGTCATCCTAGAGTATGTCTTATCCTATGTTATTTATTATCTATGTTTAAAATAAATAAAAAAAATGAGAAAATTAAAAATTTCAAAATATTTAAATATTGACACATACATAAAATTTATTAAAGATTCCAATTAAATGACTTAGGTTAATTACAACAAAGCACAAATGTTCATAAGAATCGACAGTGGATTTATTATAAATTACATGAGTTTTAATTTGTGTGAATTAGACACATTGTTAACAAAGAAAGATTTCAATGATCAAGAAGTAAGTTAAAACGACAGGTTTGCTTTTAAATTGAGTTATATTGTAACATCGGATAGATATGAAATGCATTATATTTAATTCATATCAACTGGATTTATTGTTTAAAATAAACTGAAATTAAGAAGTGTGTTTATTGCTTTTAAATAATTCAGCATATCAGTGGTCAGGTGATCATATTTTAAAAATAATATCTTATGCCTTGTAGAATGAAGAACACTGAGAAATGGCTACGTGGGATGACGCCTTTTGCTTTGCACAAAATTTTGTATAGGATTTAGAAGTGTGAAAGTGGAAATTTTTATTAGGTTTAGGAGTGAGTTTTAGGCTGTTTAGGAGAAAACTATGCTTAGGTGCTTTGAGGTATAAAACTAACAAGCATATCATATGGAAAATCTTGCAATTCCTTTTCTTAGATGCAATTATCTGCATATCAACAACTGTAAAGCATTGAAACACTGGTAACATGCAGCAAGTTCAAATGAATGCAATGAATAAAAGCCCTGGTGGCTATATGCGAGTCTCTCAATGTATTTACCCTTCTAAATGTTCCCTACAAAGTTATTTCTCCCCTTGAGAAACCATTGTTCTCTCAGCCATATTTAATTTAATTGACCACTACTTTCACATTGGGTAGGTTAGATGAGTTGTATATGATAAAGCACACAATGGCTATTAGACTAAAAGGAGGATATTCTAAAGAAAACTGGCTCTTCCCATCACACATGGAGAAAACAAAAAAACTATAATTACTTGAATTAGAACCCAGGTTAAACTATCAGTATTCAGCCCTCTTAAAGACCTGCTCACTGGTGGGACACTTTCATGTTGGATTTTCTAAGAGATGTTAGCTTGTATTTATTATGCTATTTTTAGCTGTTTATAGTTCTGTTTTTTTTTCTTAATTTGTGGCCCTGAAAAAGGCCAGTGTTATTTTCAATTTTTGGCCCACAGCTTTTTTTGGGGGTATTCAAGTCTTGCTAAGATTACTGCTGGAGAAGATTCAAACCGATTCATCAGTGTTCAATTTCATACACTTGGTGATGTTTTCCAAGACACTTCCACAGTTTCTCTTATTTTATTGTGTGCCTCACATTTAATTTATTGCATAGGAGTTATCAAACCACTTCATCCTTTTTAAAAGTTCGTACACACGACTCATGAATTTGGTTGATTTCAGTTTCCAATAAATTGTTTCAGAACTGTAGAAAATGATGACTAAAAGTTCTGCTCTCAACATATCAGCTTAACAATGAATGTCTGCCTTCCTTGTACTTGAAGAAGGAATGTTTTCAGACAAAATGCTGTAGTTATAGACATTAGCCAACACTGTTCCCACTGTTATGTTGCAAGTTGGGAAGTAATTTTTTTCAAACCAATTTTCATAATATTCTGCATTCAATTCATTATGACTAAAAGGAGTATATAAAACCTCCTTTCTTTTTTTCAGCTTTGCATGCTGAATAAATTGCATGCTTCAGAAATAAATCGATTCGCGTTTCTCCCCTGATGGAGCAGCCACACCTGTTGAACCTGTAGGCTGTCTTAGCACTTTTTATCTTATTCTGCTAAATTTTCATTAAAGAGCCCAAAATTTACATGTTTTCATAAGTACAATAAATTGTCCTATCCTGTACATGATATTTTTATCTTTTGAATATCTCTGTCTCCAGCATTGAATATCATCATGGTTCAATCAAAACTGACTGGTGTTTTCATTTTTCGTATGCAAAGCCTAATTCATTCACCATTTATCCTACTGTGAGAATGGACGTATTTGACAATTCAACTTTGTTTACAGCTTTTGATACTTTTTGCACAACTATGTAAAAAGGAATCGTGAACTGTTCTTTGTATTGTTACTAAAGCTAGCTCATGTTATTTGGTTCAGGTTAGCATATAGAATCCTAGAAGTTGTTTTCCGTAGTCCATAAAAATGAACTGTGAACTGAACCTTTCTTCATACTGTTAAAGTTAGCTTATTATGTCATTTGATTCAGGTCAGCATACCAACTTTCAGAAGTTGTTTTTCCTCTAGCATCAAAAAGCCACCATTTTCATTTAGTTCAAATTTTATGCAATTGATGTATGTCATCAAAACACTAGTCAAATCAGCAATAAAAGTTACAATCTCACAATCAGATTTATTAGGATTGTTTTTTGTGATTATGGCAAAGTCTAAGGGAAGGGATGCCTTTGTGGAGGACATTCTATGTGAAATTGGCTCATATACACATTATACATAGGGAAAACACCCATGCAGCCAGCCTGTTCGTGGGATTCAAACATTGGACCGAACTACCAATGTAAACGAATTTAACTGCTCGGTTGCTGGTGGGCCCCAGATTTATTAGGAAAATGCTCCCATAATTTGACAAAAACATTCATGACAATCGTAGCAGAACTGCATAGATTGGAAATTATACATGTATGTTGAAGAGGAAGCAACAACTGCTCTCTTTTCCTCTTGGTTAATTGCTTTTCTTGTTGAAAGTAGGTTGAGGTTGGGGTTGTTTAAGTCTGCAGTTTCACCTGCTGGTCATCGAATGATTGACGTGATATTTGTAGATTTTTAATTAAAAGCCGGATGCAATGTAACGTATCATTCCACACATTTCTTCATTCTGTTGTTCTTTGCTAAACTGTATTTAAATTTCACAGTGTAAGTTTTACAAACTTATAAAAATGATAGACCTATATTCTATGTTGGATACATAAACCTTCTACTATATTCAGTGTTCTCAGTAGGTTAATTGATAGTACAATACTCCAAGAAAATTTCAATGAGAAAAGTGACAAGAGTCCAATTAATGTCAAATACTCTAGGGTTTCCAGTCGAAGCTCAATCCTGATTTTAACCCATTAACGACCTACACCACTTTTCATTTGAAGGAAATAAACAAAAATAATTTTTTTCGTTATATTAGAGTAATTAAAAGAAAAAATGTAACCAGAATAAAAAAAATTTTTTTGAAGATACAAAATGTTGTGAAAATGCAATGTCTGTCAAAACTGATTACTTCTGGGATACGTGGGAATCTTTGAAACAAAGCACGTAACATTTATGAAAAACAGGTATGGTTTCACTATTGCAGTATTTGCTTTTTTGTTGTTGTTTTCGATAATGTGATTTGGGAATTCTTTTTCGTTTCGCTTGAGGCTAACTGTGAAAGATGGATGACTGATACAATCAGTATATGAAGATGAAGGCTGCGGATTTTCAGCAATCCCAGAGGAACACTTCTTTGAAATTCTAACAAAGAAATTCTGGGGACACTAGCAAAATGTTTCCATAGTTTGGGTTTTAGATTTGAAAAGAAAATTTGTAAAATTAGGCAGCAGCATTTCTCACATATTACTTGCACTCTATATAACACCACAATAAGATTGTCCAGAGGGCCACAATATCCATATATTTTGTTGTAATTTCTGATGATTTTAGATTACTTCATGGATAAAGATTTTTTTTTCTTTTCTTGAGCACCTCTCTTAATCACTCAGGGTGGATAAATTGAATCAGCTGTCATAGCTATGATGGAATTGTCATTCCATTGAATTAGTGCGACAACCTGTTCCATTTTGTTATAGGTATAATAGGACCACTTGCTAATCTGTACTCAAAAATTGTCCCAGCCTCATGAAATTTCAGCTCATTCAAATCCAACAACATGAGTGACATATAAAAATTGTCGAAATATACAAAATGATTTGAAGAAACTTCCACTTGCTTAACTATAGAAAGGTGTGTTGGAAAAAAGAAACCCTCATATAGCATGAAACTGGCATCTAAAATATTTAAATAGAGATGGCCAGTTTTTTTCACTCTTATAAGCCTTCATAAAGTACAATGCTTTATTCAACATTAAAAACTGCTGCCTGGAATATTTGTTGTTTTGTGTGCCGTGTTTTCACAACATTTAAAAAAATGCATATTTATACTCACAAAAATAAAATAACCTTACCTTTTGACACCATTATACAGTTTAATGTTTCTAGAATATTGGCATGTTTTCATAGAATTGTTTGATTAGTTGAACTTTCTATGAGATCTACTCAAAATGAAAAGAAAAAAACTTTGCAGAAAAAGTACCAAAAAAATTATTTATTTTTATAAAAATTTTTGAGAGAAAACGCTTTTTTTTAACCAGAAACAATGAAGTCTGATCTAATATACAAATAAGTTACAGAAAAAACACTGTACAGAAGATGAAAGAAATGCTTTGACTAATGTTGCAAAAACGCAACATCAGTCGTTAATGGGTTAATTGAGCAGTTCAGCAGATGGAATCTGAGCATCTAATTACACAGTATTTGTTAACTTTCTAAGAGGAGTAAATTGATGGATTCTAAGTGCCTTCTCTTTTGGAAAGACAGTAGGAGATGTAAGTGCAGCAAAAGAGCACATACTCCTTGATTCAGATTGCGAATCAACTAACTGATCGTATTTCTAGTAAAATGTCAACAAAAGTACAGTTTACTAAATTCGATTGTGCCTTTTCTAAATGGTACTGATATTCACAAAGACAACTACACTACTGCTTTTGTCCGTAATCTCAAATTTCAATCTTTTATTTTAGAAGGAATTTAAAGTCTTGATAGTATCAGCATCTGCTGCAATTCTGAAATAAATAATAGGACCTACTTTATAGTACAAATAAATCAAGAAATCAGTATTATCAAACATACCGATTGTTTGCATCTAGCAAATATATTAAAGGTATCACAAGTTGTTTAAATGATTATGGCTAAGCATGTGATCTTCTACCTAATGAGTGATGCACCTTCATTGAGGAATTTCAAAGGCAGATCAGTGTGTATTCATGTTATATATGGGAAAAAACCATGAAAACATCACTATAGCTAGTGGACTTGCTAGGATAACTAGGGCCATATAACACAGTGCTCAGTGACCTTAATCATTCAGCTTTCAGTAAGTTACTAATGGAAGAATTTCCTGACAATAGGAATGTTGTGAAGCAATGATTCTGTAGCTGATACTAAGATTATGTATAGCTGAAAATTGCTAAATCACCAATTTTATGCTTGGTCATGTGCACTCATCAAAAGGACCTACTCTGCAGCAATTTGACTACTTAATTCAGAGGTCAGCAAGTAGATTGTTGCATCATATAACTTTTGGCAACCAAAGACAATCTCCTGCTTGAAACCAATTATGCACCTTTAATAGCTTTCCATTGGACACCAGCAAACTGGCATAACTCTACATGGTCTTCCAAGGACCAACACTGTTTCATGTACGTATGTAGACAGGTTTTTGCTGTCATCCTCATGAAGCTATGGATCCATTATGTAATGTGAAGATTCCAGCCTGGTAGCAGATCTGTGCAATGCATCTCAGATCATGTGATGATAGAAGTTTTCTAGGATCATTGGTGCCTTAGGGAGCATTCACACAACGGTTTAGCCATACAATTGTCATAGTTACAAAAGTTCACACACTCATGGACCAGAACCTGAGCTACAGCCAGCCAGGAACAATAAATTTATACATGCATGAATGTGTAGCTGAGATAGCAAAATCAATCAGATAATAGTTTGTGCTTGCTTCAATGTAACTGGCTGATTCTTATGCCGTACTGGTGAAAAGTTCTTAAAATCCTTATACGAGTTTCAGCTATAGTTGTGACCATAAAGCCCTCATGTGAATACTCCCTTCAAGATTAGTGTGAGCTAAATGCAAGTATTTGTTGACTACTTGCATTTATGTGGCCACTGCCCTATAGCTAGTAGTAAATGCTGCTATCATGGAAGCATCACAGCTGGCTCATAAACCTTGTATTTGTTTCTGAGGTCTTCAGGTCTAAATTCAATAAAGAAAGAGACCTAAGATATCCTGGAGTGAACTGTTCAATCGTTGATCCAACTACCAGTTATACCAGCTGAATCGGACTGTCGAATACACTTAGTTTGACAATGCCTACAAAATAATATCAACATTAAACTCCTATGCAGTAAGTTAATTTTGCACTTAAGTATGTTACAGAGAATTTTACTTTGAATTAACATAGTTATATGACAGTCCCATGAGAAAAATAAATTAAACACTTATTTCAAATGTGGTAAAATTAAATCTAACAACTCAAAAAAGTAAAACCAAATAAAGCTTAATGGTATTTATAAGTTATTCATAAAATGTCTTGAAATTTTTCTCAAAGTAACATTATTTACAACATTTTGAGGATAATAAAAATGAAGAGCTGGGGTTTTAAATACACGATTGCAGTTGTTAAAACAGCAAATATTATTTTGATTCCCCTCCCAAGACAAAGTTATATAAAATAAATAACATCCTCTCTTTTTTCTGACCTGAAACCTATTTTATCAATTATTTGGATATGCCAAAATGAGGTTTTCCACTGTCAAATCATAATTGGATATAATTTCATATAAAACTTATGCAAATAGAAATTAGAATAGAATACTATTGTATTTATATAGTGAAAGATCATGGAATTTACCTTCCAGTTGTTGTTATAACAACAATTGCAGATGCAAGACACTTCATTGATGCATTCACTGCAGCAATAGCCACTGTGTGCGTTGAGTCTGTTGGTACAGGAGTTTTCATGCTCAGCTCGATAAAAACATGTCGCTGGAAAATTGCTGCTTCAGCTTCTACACAAATGGCATGCATCATTTTTACTGCCTGCAGTGGATAATCCCCTTTAGCTGTTTCACCCGACAACATGACACAATCTGCTCCATCCAGCACAGCATTTGCTACATCAGAGCTCTCAGCTCTTGTTGGCCTTGGTTTCTTTACCATACTTTCCAGCATCTACATTAAAAAACTAATTTCAAGCAAGAGTATTTGAATGAATAAAATAGTATAAATTAGCTTTATGTTATAAACAAATTAAGCTTCTTCTAAAAATACCTTTATAGGGCCTTTTGGATGTATGTACTTTTAACTGGTGCCTTTTTAAAATTGGAATTTTGAGAATACATAATCACACATGAGACCACATAATTTTTATGGAAAATTCAATATCGGTATCGAAGTTCACTCTAGGTATAGGTCCCTACAATTCATTGCCAGTTAAAATACACTACAAACTCTGTCTCAGCAGTTTACTTCTAAGGTGGGGATGGTCTATGAATGCTGTTCAGAATACTTGAGCTTATTCAGAAGTGTGGCTTTTACTGCAGTATTTGCATGGACTATGTTCATGTAAGAATTCTAACTACAACTGTTTAGTTACTTATGTAAAATTATCTACATACAGCAAAAGCTCAAGTATCCTGAGAACTCTGAGAAAAGCTGAATGCATGAAAATTCTGGATAGTCGAGCATATTAAAAATAAACTATAAAATATTTAAAATGCAATTAATGGTAGAAAAGCAAAATGAGCAAACAAATTTTAGCATATCAATTGTCAGCAGCAATATAAAAAGCTTACATTTAACATTATGTTAGATGTTGGAGAGGAAAATGTATTTCAGACATTATGCCAACATATTTTCGTAGGCCATAAACATATTATCAACTTCTAAAATCCTCTTGGCTATTAAGTTGGCAGACACCTTCTAAACTTGCACTAGTCATTCTGGCAGTAGTTGAAAGAACTGCTTGCTCTTTTATTTAGTTACATAATCAAGAGACACAAGTTATGACATAAAAACAACTACAATATCTTCTCACCTTGCTTTGACATTGTTTATCTATTTTCAAATAAAGTTATATATCATTACCATTAACACGCACTTTTCTTGATGCCAGGATCCTCCAAGTTTGTAAATAGTCTACTGCATGCTATTCTGTTTCAGGTAGATCCAAAAACCATTTTTTCAAAATCCAAGGGTGATAACATTTGTAAACTTACATCCATCTCTTCAAAAAATAACCAGCATTAATTGTGTTACCATCAAACTAAGTCAAACATCTTACAACTTCATTATGATGTCATGCTTATCCATCATTGGCACTAAATCACACTGCTTAGCAGTTTTTGTCCCGACTCATAGTCCTATACCTGTTTTGTGATAACTCCTTTCATTTGCATGGCTTTTTATTTAAAAAAAAAAGAGGAATGTGAAAAATATTCTAGTCAGTTGGTTGCCAATTTGTTGGGGTTTTACTCTATTTCTTTAAGCTTTTGAACAAGACAATTTTTTTAATATGCTTGCCAGTTTCTCACAGGAATGAATACAGTTATCAATCAACTCTTCTAATTAAACAAAATATTAATATAACTAACAATGTAAACAGTGCAGTTCTGCTTACATATTAACTGTAGAGTTGAGCACCAATTTTCAGTCTGTTTTAGTTAAACAACTTCTCCAATAATGCCGAGACAATTGCACCAGCAAAAAGCATGCAAACAACTAAATCAAATTAAATACATTTTTAAAAATTTATCTGCTACTGAGGTCAACAGCAAGCAATCAACTATTTTTCTTCTGTGAAGGGGTGCTGTTCATAATCTTGTAGCCTGTTTATACTGTGTCACAAGTGGCAGGAATGAACATTTGCTTACATTTTAATGCCTAACATTATGCCTGACAGTCTAAAAGCATATCGCTACTTTGGAAGCAAAGTGGCACAACTCAAAAACCGACAGTTTACAGAACCCCCCCCAAGAACATTTAATTAAAGTTTTACTAAATATGAAGAGTAATTAATAAACAGTAGATTTTCCATTAGTGACATCCTTCCAGATAAAAATACACTAACTGACATTGAAAATACAACACCAAGAAGGAATGGGCTGAAAATTGTGCAAATTTCAAGGTCGACGCACATCGCCAAGTTATGCGAATAATGCTAAATGCGCAGTCTCCAGCGCATGTTGAAGAAGCTATAAGAGAAGGAACCTTCAGAATGTTAAATTTTTGTGCCATTATTTCTGCTAGGAAAATCATAGAAAATCTGTTTTTGTCTAAGAGGACGCATATAACTGCAGAGAATACCAGGCCGTCATTAACGAAGGCAGTTCCAGTAGACAGACGATTTTACAAGGGGCATGGTGGTTCATACGGCAAAATTTTAGATGACACACACCTGGATGCCGGCTGTGGAGACAATACTTGAAACAAGGAAATGTGGCAAGTTTGAGGGGTGTCGGTGCAGCCAGTGATGTCAACACGTGTCGATCAACGCATCCACCAGCAAGCGGTGGCACACCCATAAACCACTCTGGATGTTCCCATGTTGACTAGAACCATTTGCCATTGATTGGTGGCCTGTACTCGTGACGTCCATTAAGAACACTGCCATTGACCCCACATCATAGATACCAACATCCGCAATGGTGCCGAGCAATCGTATTCCTCATTCCCCAATGACAGTCACCACATACAAGTGTGATGTCAATGTGGAGCCAAGTTCAATCCTGCAGCAATTGTGGAATGCTCCACTGCATGACATCATGATTTGAGACACAATTGTGTGATTCCAAGTCACCTCTAGTTCATATTCAGGGCACTATGGCAGCCCAACATTAAGTAGATGATGAGCTGCGGTCGGTGACACACTCCCCTTTCTGCATGAAGTGCCCAATGCCTTTATCAGCAAGGTAATGGCCTGACCACACACTACTTGCATCAGCCAACTTTCTCTGCATGGTGTACAGATGGACTACCCTAGTCACTGTTTCCTCCTGATATCTCATCAATCGAACACATTTGGGATTTGATTGGACACCATTTGCAGACCCTGCCATTGCCACCTTCAGAAGACGAACTGTGGCAAATGGTGGACAGGGAATGCAGAGCCATTCCTCAGGACATCATCTGTAGTCTCTTGACTTTGTACCTAGATGTGTTGCTTCATGTATTGCCGTCTAAGGTGGTCCTATAACCTACTGAGCCCATCTTTACCTTAGGTCAGGAGCCGGTACAGTGGCATATAAATAACTGAGTCGACACTGTTCTCACTCTGCATTATGTATATCATTTTTAAATACAGATCATTTATTGCTTGATGTTGTCCCTCTCTGCCGAGTTTTCCACTTTCGGGCCACTCCTTGGTGTTGCATTCAATGTCGGGTAGTGTAAATGCATGTTTTTCAAAGTGAAAGGGAAACTAAGACTTTAAAGAAAAATTCTAATCAATAAAATAAACTGGATGCAGAATTACTTCGCTTACATTACTTTAATGGGAAAACACATCTTGGGTGTTATATTATCCATTATGTTAAACCAGTAGGTAGGCTGCTCTGCATCATAAATGCTAGCTATAGAATAGTGCTATTGTTTTGCTTAAGAATTGTTACTCACAGGGTCTATTCTGGAACCTGCGTCACATGACCTAATCACCTAAGTTATCTACTTCCCACATAACCAGAAGACTGAGTAAGGTCTGTCAGACAGTACTACTGAAAGATTTCAAATAATTCATCACATTTTAAGCAGCAGTTTATATGATTATTTTGGTTCAAGACATGCATATATATTGGTTACTGAAATATTGTCACATGACATTAATGCTTTGAAAATATAGGCACACAGAAATTTTAGGGGTGATCAGCACATGAAATTACAGTATAACCATTACATACTGTTTCTGACAAGAAAATTTTCAAATACACTATTTTTTTAATGCCTTTACTAAATCTTGAACAAGACAAAGCAAGCATTTTTAATTTGTTCACCATATATGCCCATAAATGTTCAATTTAAGTTTGTAAACTAATGAAGACATTGTTTGTAGACTAAAACACTTGCAGTCATATATATAACATAAGGGAGGAACTACAGTCTATAATATTCAGGGCTTTATGCTTCAGATAATGTTCCTGTTAAAAATTAAAACAATCACCTATACCCAATTTTTAAGCACTCATAACATTTTCTTTCAGAATTCCTAAATATTTATTTCGATCCATCAAAGATATGAAGGTTACTTGGCCCAGCGACTGACTTTGATCCCTATACCATTATCAACTCACCCGCATTGATAAGAGCGGGTTTTAAACTTTTTCCTTTGGCCATTAGTGGCCTTCTTTAAACATGTGTTTGCCCATACTAATACAAATTATTAACTTTCTATTTGTTTGTATGTTAAACTGTTCTCCAAAATGAAATATATTTTATGAAGTTTTGCAAATTTCAAATGTTTTTACTCATGTCCACCCTAGTAACTTGTTCACTAAAATTTTTTCTGGTTCAGCACTTTTTCTATAATGCTTTTCGGTTTTCATAGCTATCTGGAAATATTTAACATAGGGCATTTTCTTTACCGATGCATGATCAAATGCTCTTCAGAATCTGAAAAAGTCTTTCTAGTTGCTTGGTTTTGTTGATGTTTCCTCTTAAATCTATTCATGCCATGCACAATTAATGACATCATTAGATTACTTCTGCCGTATCTCTTACCAAGAACCCATCTTAAAAAAGCATTATTATTAAGTTAATAAATTTTCAAAGTCCAGATTGTCTTCCAGTTCTTAATCATCGAAATAAAAATTAGCAATAAAGAAAAAATTAAGTTATTCTATCAATACTGGCAACAGGTATCCTCATTTCCAATTTTGAAATTTTTGCATTTTTACCCATTAACGGGCTGACCCTTTGGAACAAAATGCTTTGAAAACGGCTGTATTTTTGTCTAACAATTCCCTCTAAAAAGGTCTGCTTTCCTTTCAGGAAACACTTTTAAAATGGGCCATTGCC
Organism: Stegodyphus mimosarum; assembly: GCA_000611955.2. Taxonomy (NCBI): domain Eukaryota; kingdom Metazoa; phylum Arthropoda; class Arachnida; order Araneae; family Eresidae; genus Stegodyphus; species Stegodyphus mimosarum. Next base: position 47,468 of record KK120567.1, on the reverse strand, counting down.
TAGAGCGGTGTGTTTGCTTCCCCCCTTAGAGTGATGGATAAGCCATAAAAGATCTCCCCGCTAATGAATAGCAGCAAGAGCTTGTCCCTTAGTTGCATTAGCTTTTAGTTTGTAAATGCTTGATCTTTTGATCATGGGACTAATGAAACAATTTTCCTAGCATAAGTTTTTCTGAATTTTAAAGCAATTTCTAGAATTTTGGCGGTTTTCTAAAAATATTTCGGTAATTTCAGCTATTGTGCGTTTGCTAGCAATATGAAATTTAAAATTAAAATTTTATTGAGTTAATTTAAGAGACTGCATTTTTAAATCAAACGGAAATTCGAATGAATTTGGTGCAATCTTTTGCTAGACTAGGCAGAATTATTTATGTGTTCAAGGACCGGATTTTCTCCCTTTTCTGCATTTTACAGATTAAATTTATAAAACGAAACATATGAAAATCCTTTTTAATTCTCATAGTTTTAGTTAAATGAATTGTAACTTTTCAAATTCTTTTTCTATTTCTTTTTACATAATATTCCTGCTTGTACGTGACTCAGTTTCAAATTACGAAACTTCCACTTACAAATTATATTAGGGCATTACATTATCTCAAGGAACAATTGAAATTAATGTACTCAAATGATATAGAATGTAAGAATGACAATATGAATAGTCAATTTAAAACAAAATTCTGTTTGTCAGTTTTCATTTACAATTTTCCCTGCTTTATGTTCCGTACGAGGAAAGGTACTCTCAAATTTGTATACTTTCAAAGAGCTGCATTAGAAAAATGAATTATTCATGAAACGGTAAGAATTTTCCTTTAGGTAAGGTAACTCTTATCCAACTCAATTCAAATAAATTTTCTATGTTTTGCGTAATTGATTGCAACTTTGTAATATATCACATGCAAGTTTACAAGTATGTATGATCTCAACTGAGATTGGGGTGAGCACTGACTTCTTAACAGCATTTATTCTTGAATCTTTTGATCTACTGACAAACACTCTGACTTAAGCCGCCTAGACGGTATAGTAGTTAGGAAAAGCTATTGCAGTACGGTTCGAATCTCGGAGAAGGCTTGTCTGTTTGTACATGGATAGTGTATGTGTGCCATGGGGCACTCTTAATAGGCAGCGATCCGAAAGTCCTCTCAAGAGGTTAGTGGTATGGGAAGAAGAGTGGGACCCATCTCTCAGGGCTGCTCACCATCAAAATTGAGGGCGGAACTGAGCGAAGTCACAGTGTCACCTGTATGGGGCTCAAGGCTCTTGCCAAGGACAGGCACAAAATTGCACTCCTCGCCACGATGAATTTCGCAGGTTTGTTTTGATGTTACTATCAGATAAGTGAGATTAAGGTCACACACAACACACATTCCCACGTATTTTTTACCATTTATATGCCTTTGTTGAAACAAAATTCCAAAAAGAGTTTATTTTCTACTCTTATCTTTAGATTATCACAATTTAAATTTATTTAAGTATGGGTTTAACACCGATTTCAAATTATTTAATTTTGCTTTATTTCTGATAAGGTATTCTTATAATATGATTGTCTCACTTTTCAGTTTCAATCAAGTGAAAAGTATGTATTTGAAAATTGCGTTTTGAATTTAAAAAGTAAGACACTTTTTCCCTATATGCTTCCTTTGATACAGATAATTTTAGCAATTTCAAATATAACTGATGTAAAATACTTCTCCCTCTATTCTTCTATATATAGTAATCTTTACCACAATATAATTAATGCGCTGCTTCTCTAAAACCATGTGTAACTTAAATTGGGAATTGTAAGAATAGATTTAATGGAAATATGCGATATCCATATTAACCTAATAGTCAAGTATTCCTGAATGTTGCAGATTTAATGTCATGCAAACATTTGTAGCAATACAATGTTTCTAGCAAGGGAAATTTAGTTTCGACAGATAAGCTATCTTTTTCACATAGTTGTTTCTGTTTTTGCTTTAAAATTAAAATCATAACTTGAAATAATTTCCTTTATTACAGTTTCCATTTAGTTACTTCATATATATTATGAGGTATTTCTCCAGCCTTCTTTGCATGCCTTCGTGGTGTAGTGGTCAGTACGCTCGACGCGTAACCGAGAGGCCCGTGGTTCGAGGCGTTGCTCATTTTGCATTCTCTCTGCTTCCAAAAAAATCCTAATGGATCTACAAGTGGCGCCCGAACTAAAAAGGTGGTGGATGAGGATTCTCCGCCACCACGATTTGGGCCCCTAATCCCCAGTTGCCCTTTAAAAGGGGAAGCATATAAAGTATTTCTCCTGCCTTCTTAGCATACCTTCGTGGTGTAGTGGTCAGTACGTTCGGCGAGTAACCGAGAAGTCCGTGATTTGATTTCCGGCGAAGGCATTGCTCATTTTCCATTCTTCCGCTTCCAAAAAAATCCTAATGGCTCTACAAGTGGTGCCCGAACTAAAAAGGTGGTGGATGATGATTCTCCACCACCGCGATTTGGGCCCCTAATCCCCAGTCGCCCTTTAAAAGGGGAAGGAAGCATATAAGGTATTTCTCCCGCCTTCTTCGCATGCCTTCGTGGTGTAGTGGTCAGTACGCTCAACGAGTAAACGAGAGGTCCGTGGTTCGATTTCCGGCGAAGGCGTTGCTCATTTTTAATACCCCCTTCTTCCAAATACCTGATGTCTCTACAATATATACTAAAATAAGAATGATACTACCAATTACTTTCATATATTTATATTTTATTTATTTAGCTCATTAGAAATGTAAAAAAAAATTATTCATGAAGAACTTCTAGTTATCGTGTATAAAATTTTACACAATTGAAAAGGTTAAATCTGGCATTCAACTAAATATACACTCACGTTTGTGAAAATTGCAACACCATGAAGGACTTACGCGAGTGAGCTGAAATTTTCAGGAAATGCAAAGTAGCGCATGATATGCAAATGATTAGAATTGCAAATCCGTAGCGTATGCGTATGCTGAGCAGCGCCCTCTGAACGGCTGATGGATCCGAATAAATAGACGGCTGTAGCGAGGCGTGTATGGTTATCGGTGGTTATCTGCTAGTGGTAAACGTTAACTCAATCTGTACTTATGCCTCGTCGACGAAAGAGAGCGAGATTTGAACAACTTACAGAGTTTGAACGAGGGAGAATCATCGGCCTTCGTGAAGCTGGATTGTCGTATCGTGCAGTAGCCTCTCGTGTGCAGCGTAACAGCAGCACAGTGATGCGCGTTTGGAAGCAGTGGACGGACGAGTGTCGGACAACTCGGAAATCCGGGAGTGGACCCCGAAATGTGACGTCAGCTCGCGATGATAGACACCTGGTCCGCATGGCGCGGACGGACCGTACAGCTTCCTCTAGACAATTGGCAGCACTGTGGTCAATAGCTACAGGTGTTTCATTGTGTGCTTCATCAATTCGTAGACGTCTGCTGCAGTGTGGACTGCGCGCACGGACTCCTTTATACAGGATCCCCCTAACGCACGACCATCGCCGCCTGCGGCTACAATGGGCCAATCAGCATAGAGACTGGCGTGCTGATTGGCAGCATGTCGTGTTTTCTGACGAATCCCGCTTTAATTTGTGGTACCATGATGGCCGCATTCGTGTCAGACGCTATGCCGGTGAACGCCACCTTCCGGAGTGCATTATCGAACGCCACAGTGGACGAACACCCGGAGTTATGGTCTGGGGCGCCATAGCATATCATAGACGATCTCAATTGCTACGAATTGTGGGCAATCTGAACAGCAACCGGTATATCCGTGAAGTTCTACAGCCCGAAGCTGTTCCCTTCCTTCAAAGCTTGCCAGGCGCTGTATTTCAACAGGACAATGCCCGCCCTCATACTGCTCGGATTGTTAAATCCTTCTTTGCAGCGCAGCAGGTACAGCTTCTTCCTTGGCCTGCGTGTTCCCCGGATATGTCGCCAATTGAACATGTGTGGGATGTCATTGGTCGGCGTCTTGCTCGTGATCCTCGTCCTGTTGCGTCTGCAGACGAACTTTGGGTACGCGTACAAACGATATGGAATGCTCTTCCTCAGTCAGACATTCAAACTTTGTTTGACTCCATGCCACGTCGTGTAGCAGCACTTATTGTGGCGCGTGGTGGCCACACAAAATACTGATTCTGATCTCTTGTTCTTGTTTGTTTGCTTTGAACATTTAATCATTTATTTGTACCACTACCACTCAACTGTGTATTAAATTGCATTCAATTATGACGATTCCTTCTTGGTGTTGCAATTTTCACAAACGTGAGTGTATTTTTGTTTCTTATAAAATATACACAAAATAATTTAATTCGGTACTAACATGGCTTATAAGTTATTGAAAGTTTAGAATTATCCATCCAATACACATTTTAATGATAGCGAATTATCAAATTCCTCCTTGCGTGCTCTAGTAATACTGGTGGTTGCAACCGGCAATTAGAAGTTCAAATCACATAGGAGAATTTAACTTATTTCTTATATATCGTGCTCCGAAAAACCGTGATGACAGATGAAATAATATGCATATATCTGTCTACTTTCTTAAGCTTAGGAATTAGCGTGAAAAAGTATTGTCACATTTAAATTTTGCTTTAATACTGATTGTTCTCTAATTTATTAATTACTAATTTTTCTTTTATTTTCTTATTTTATTTTTATTCCATTTATTTATTTCTTGTAATCTAATAATCTTAAAAATACAGAAAGGATAAAGAAGAATTCCCTTTTTTTCCAAATTACATGGAATATTTGCATTATAATTTGAATTCTTTCACCCTTTTGCAGTTATTTTTTTGTCTTATTATATATATATATATATATATAAATTATAAAAAGTGATATACGAAACTTTTCATAATTTTATTACTCAAAATGTTTAATATCTCAGTGAATGTATCTTTTTAACGTTTGGATTTTGACAAAAACAGAATGTTTGAAAAGAATAAGAAAAGGAAAGTAACTTACTCTCTCCCCTATTCAAAGCTATCTCTTGTTACTAAGCAATTTACATTATAGGAGGGATTTTGTCGCCTGGAGGTTGGTCATTTCAGACTTTGCAAATCCAAATGAAAGTAATTTCAAGAAATGTTTCAGAAGTTTTACAGAAAATAGTTAATCTAAAGTTGATACAGCTGAAATTACTTTCTGAAATTAATACGGGAATGCTATTCAAATGCGAAAATATCTCCATGCTTTTTTTATCTTTTTTCTAAAAGATCTAAGTTTTGCAGTTCCCTTTGAAATTTAACAAAAGTGCTAAGATAACATCCCGCTGGTCTTTATGGCAATTAAGTGTTTAGAATAGGAAAGTCCTTCATAAATCTCAAACATTGAAGTACTTTGTTCAGTTCTCTTAATACTGATAAATTCCTTCTTCAGTTCATACATCTGAGAGAAAACATAGTATGAATATATAGACATAAAGATGAATCATTGTTTATTTCCCAGAGGTCAGTTTTCCTGCATTACTAAGTATTTTAATATTACTACAAATTACATTTAGCACTAATTAACATTGTGTTAAAACTTCTGCAGTAGAAGTAGTGTGCCGTTGAGCTAACTCCTGATCACGGGTATGAACCGTAACCATCGAGACTGAAGGCCTCTCCACTCCCTCCCCTGAAAGCTCGTGACGTCACACAGGTCGATCTAACCGCCAAGACTCCAAACCTGTTTCCAGTACTAATTTATGTTGCAGGATATAGTGCTTTTGCTGTGTTAAAGCATTTAAAATGTAATTTTTGCGAAAAAAAATTGTTAAGAGACAAAACAATTGAAACTGCATACTTTGATTACTTCAAAAATCTAGATAGGGGTAGACTTTCTTGTCCCAATGACAGTGTTTTAAATATTGTCTTAGTTAATTATATTGTTATTAAAAAACTGTGTAGTGAATATGAATGCCTTTTCTTAAATTCATCAAATCAGCGTGATGTTGCTATTTCAATTACAAGCAATATCATATTAAATGAAGAACTATTTGAAGAAACAAACTGTGAATTGGGACACTCTAACAACAAAATAATAAATATGATCCTTTGGTCTTCAACAAATATATTCTTAAATAATTACTGTAAAGTGAAAAATGACACACATTTGCAAAATTTAAATGATAAAAGAAATTGCAGTAAAAGAAGAAAATTATCCACATTAACATGATGCATATTTCAGATTATGAAAAATAAAATGCACTAGTGTATTTATTTCTTTTTTCTTGTACAACTCATTCATCTCTTTTATGTTATACTTATATTTGAGCCACTCATTTTCTAAATCAATTAACTTTACAAAATAGAATAAGATGAAAAATAATTCTTTATTTTTTATTCAGTGGACAGAAAAAAACAAAACAATTTAATTTTGTTAAAGTACAATATTATTAATATTTATTTTGAATGTAAAAATTGCAGTGGATTTTTTTTTTTACAAATTGTTCATAATGTAATTTATCCACATACATTATTTTAAATGTAAGACAATATTGAGTATTTTGATTCTACAAACTGAATATTGATTCTATTGTAATGCATATGAATATTGCTATTTCATTTTGAGAATTTAGTAGTAAGGAAATTCTTAAACCTAGGAAAAATTCTGTACATTTTCGCCTTTGTTATTTTTTTCCTCAAATATTTATTCAAGTAATTTTTTGTTCATTTTTATAAATAATACGCATAACCTAAACAACATGAGTGAATTTTATTTATGATTAATTATCTGTGTATATGATTTGTATTTAATCTATTTAAAATAAAAAGGGAATTTTGAATAAAGTCTTTTTTGAATAAAATTTGTTTAATTGTTTATTTCTGTTTAAACCTTTACTTTTCCCTCTATGTTTGCTTAAGGTAATTCTCATGTTATTTTTCAATTTTCTTGTTTATGAAATAATCATCCTTTCGTTATATCTTGCATGAACAATAAAAAGTATAATCAAGTGCAACAAAAATTTATTTGGAAATCATAAAATATAAAAATATTTATTGCAATTGAAATATCACTGCTAATTTATTCTTTGACTAGCATCGGAATGAAACGTATATATAAAAACAAAGTTTAGGGAAATACGGGAGGGAGCACAGTTCTTATCGGGCGATGTTCGCTTTTAGAGGATCGACGACTGTGACGTCATAAAGTAGTGCGGAGGCCTTCAGTCTCGATGGT
>KK120567.1:18489-34954 GCA_000611955.2 Stegodyphus mimosarum | reverse complement strand
ACTGATTTGCCTGGGTTTTCCCTTTTTTACTTTCATTACTTCTAATGGATGGCTCTAGTGGTACGAGAAATTTGGATTATAAAACAAGTTCAAGGATAAGTTTTATTGCTTTTTTAGATGGGAAAATTGAGCGACTTAGTTTCGTTTGCACATTGCGAATATATCTTTCTAGTTTAATTTCGTACAAAAATAATAGACGAATGAGTGATAGTGAGTGGCTCTTAAATGAATATAATTCTGATATTGCATCAGGTAGTGAATTGGAAATTTCTGTTCATAATACTGGTAGTTGTGAAAGTTCATTATCAGACTTCTCTAGTAATGAGGAAACAGAAGGTTCAGATGATCTCAGGTTTGGAACTTTTGTGAAACTGATACTAGCAGTTCTCCTCCAGCAACTCCACATTTTCTTATCACAGAAAATCCTGCTATTCATTTGAACCTTGATGTAAGTAACAGAACTCTACAGGTTCTTGATATTTTCTTTGATGCTAACCTCCTTGAAAAGATACGTGAACTAATAAATAAGAAACTAATAACTTGAACCTTGAAACTAATAAATAAGTATTCGAAACTACTCTACGAAGATATAGCAGAGCAAGAAAATGGGAACCAACTCTGTAAAATATTCAAAGCAAGAAAGACTTTCATTTTTCAAAGTATTCACAAAAAAAAAAAAAACCCTCATACTGAGCAATACTGGAGTAAGAGACATTCAACACCAATGTCATTCTTTAAAAATTATGTCTTATCGTTTTCACCTCATTCACCGCTATTTACAGTTTTCTGAAGATGCTGAATTTGATGCTAAACACACAAGTGTCCAAAATTATGAAAACTTTGACCAATACTCCAGCATTTGAATTGTCATTATTAAGAAATTATCACAACTGAAAGAGAACAATCGATGAGAATTTAATGCTGTTCAAAGGGTGATTACACTTTGGCATAAAATCTTTTAAGCTATGTGAATCAAAGTCATTATGTGTTTCAACTCATTATGTACACTGAAAAAGAGACTTTGCTACAGTAATTACCAATACCTGTGCAAATCATCTGAAGTGGTAACGACTTATGCAGGCTCTATTGAATCAAGGATGATGACAGATAATTACTATGCATCTCTAGAACTGGCAAACATTCTTCTCAGTGACAAAAGATTTCTATGGAACACTTAAACTTAGCAGAAAAGATGTTCGAAAGGAATTACAGTCCAAAAACTCAAAAAAGTTGAAATCTGAGCTTACCAAAGGGAAAGGTATGCATCATCAAATGGATGGATAAAAATATTGGTAACACTTTTACCTACTGTACAGAATCTTGAAATGATTGAAGTGCTGTCTCACAACGATGAGATAAAAAAGAAACCAAAAGTGGCAATGGAGTACAATCACACTATGGAAGGTGTTGATAGAATGGATAAACATCACCAATTAATCCCATCATAAAGAGAGGGGAAAACATTCTTTCACCTTTTTGATGCATCATTGCAGAATGCTTTTGTTTTGTACTAGAAGCACAGAGGAAAATACTCCCATCTGGATTTTAGACTTGACCTTGTTGATCAAGAGGTATTGAACAATGAATGAGAAGAAAGGACGGCGATGAATTTTACAAAATCCCTTAAGTCTGACTGAAAGACACTATAGAAGTAATTTCTCCCAGCGGAAAGAAACTGAGACCAACCAGGCAGTGCTTTGTGTGCTGTTTGAAAAGGAATGATAGCAGAAAACAGGTCAGAAAATAAAACATTTTTGTCCCGATTGCGATACTGGACTCTGCTATCTCCATATTTCAAAACATATTATACCGAAGCTGAATTTTAAAATGAAATAAAATGTAAATACATAAAAAATACATGCTCTTTATTAAGTTTTTTCCTGTAATGTATTCTTCCCAGTTTAGTTCCTTCTTCATGAAAAGCCAACTTTTAAGTAAAAATCCTTTTCACTGTAATTAAAAATTGTCATAAATTAATAAATACAATACTTAAAACAGTTTTGACTGTTGATTTAAATTCATATAACCAATATGAATACATAGTTAATTATAAAAAGTATGCATATTTTTGGTTGCAGAGTTTGGCAGAAAAATGAGACTGTTAAATGTTTAATTAGGAGTGGTATATTAAATGACTATCTTAAATCATTACTCCTTTTTGAAGATTTATATGATGCATTTTAACATAGTTAAGAACCTCATCATATCAAAACACAATATTTTATAGAAGGAATGCATATAAAGGGTATTAAAGGAATGGCAGTCATAGTTTTAAAGGAGTGATAAAACATCACAAAAGTCACAATTTTCATAAATGTGAATGCAGAAATGCAGTGGTGGAATATGAAGGCAAAAATACAACAAGTGAAAAAGATGAGAAGTTTCAATTATGCATATTCACAAAAAATAGCATTTAGTGTTTACAAAAATTGTTCAAATGTATTTCCAGCAACTGCAATGCATGAATGATAAGGTGAGAGTGACTGGTGTACACTTTGGGTGATACCTGGGCATACGTCTGCAGCTTGATTGCTAATTATGGCAACAAAATCTTTGAGAGTAAATCTTCATTTAGTAAAGTTATCTAATGTCCTCCCCCGCCAAGAGAAAGAAATTGAGGTAGGATAGAACCAGATATATAAGAGGCCAAATACTAGATCCACCAAATCCAATCTATCGATCTGGAAACTGAATATTCAGGTAGTTCTGTAGTGTTCTGGACTGGTGTTCCATTGTGCTGGAACAGCTCGTGTGCACAGCAAATTTTTGTGTACACATGTGATGCCAGCAAAATGAAGTGGCAAGCTATAGTAAATCAGGCAGGACTTGCTAAAGGAAAACACCATACTTGCCTCTGTTGAAGCTTTCTGGTAGGATGTACAGGCACTTACATAATCATGGATTATCTCCACCCATACATAAATAAAGAAATCCTGCTGCTAGGTGTGGTGGACCATTCTTTGGCATCCTAAATCTGCCTCGATTTCTTTCTCTATGGGTAGTTAAAAAGCCTCAATTATGAGATGCAGACTGACTTATCTGAAGACCTTTGCTGCCATAGTAAGACATGCTAGATACCTTCCAAAATGTAAGCTAATTACTTTAGTATCACTGTGATGCATGCATTTCAGTTTGTGGTCATTCATTTGAATAATTCTTGTAAATATCCATCAGTAAAATGCCTATCAATTTTTTTCAGAAGTTACTCACTTTCTTTTCTAGTTCACACTTCAAATTCCAACCCATACTATTAAGAAAATTTTAATTGTTGCTATGTTCTACAACCACTTAAAGTTGTGATCAACTTCCCTGTTACACCCTGTATAAATATTTATTTCTTTGAATCTAAGTAGCCTCCCTCCACTAAATATCAGTAAAAACAGATACCTTAGAAGCAAGGGTCTTTTAGATCAGACTTTAGTGAAATATTAAATTATATTAGTTTAATAATAAGTTTTTCCAAATTACTAATCACAATCTCTATTGGTGACATTGAAAGTAAAGGGTATGTCTTAGAATCAAAGGAATGCATATGAAATCACTTATTTAGAAATACCAATGATAGTTTTAAAACTTACTTTTTTACACCTTCATGATTCTCTATTTTAGAGATAATTTTAATGCCTTTTCCTTCTTCACCCAATATATTTCTTATTTCTTTAACACCAGCTGCATTGCGGATGAATGATGCAAATACCATATCTACCTGGAATAAAAATTAACCAATACAGTCACAAAATCACCTATCAAATCCCAGCAAAAATTTTGTTCATACATGCTATTTTGCACAGAATATAAAAATTTTTAAAATAAGGCTTATTTCAATAAATGATACTCATAGAATGGTAGTAGCACTGCCATGCTAAGGTAAGTGAGTCACTTGATTTGCAAGGTAGGCCTGCCACCTTGAACTCTTAATAATCTTGGAAGAAATATATACAAATTTGCTCATCTAAAAGTACATGGTGATAAAAAAGTTAGCTTCTAGAACACTGCATAATGTGCCAAATGTGATAATAAAAATATGCACTTTTATAATCACATTTGGCAATATGGCAATTTTCAAAAATTTCAAAATGCTATTTTCCATGTTCTCTAATGTTTAATTCTTGGGATTAAGGTATAAACGAATAGATACACACATAGCATCAATTTGCATGCTTATTATGACATTCATTTAATTTTTTAACATCAGGTAAAAAAAGCAACCTTAGTGATTTGCTCCTGCTTATCAATTTATATTGTATCTTTCAATTTCATTTACTTATATTTTATTTAGTTATGTGTTGCAACATGTTTGTTTTTAGTCAGCATTTCTTCACGCATTTACAATTCATACATGATGACCATAAATTTACCATACATTTCATGCACACTGATCATGAATCAAATGAAGAAATGACCAAGAAAGTAATACATTTTTACAAGATTTACTTGTACTATATTAAACCGAAGTGCCAGTTTGATAATAGTAAGGAACTACTTTTCATATAGCAAATAAAAATCAACTCCAAGAACAGTTACAAGAACATGTTAAGGGCATATATAACTGATTAGCTAGTGCTAATTTAAATAAAGAATTAATCTGATATCCTTTAAAGTTAACCAGGCAGCAAATTTAGTAAAATAGTGAGAAAGTTATTATAATAAAGCAACAAATTATTAGCATCAATTGAAAGTATTACATATTGGGTTAATACATAAACCAATTTATCTAGAAACAAAAACATTTTACTAATTTAAAACTACACTATGTTAAAAAATTAGCTTCAGATTTGTAAATTAATGCTATTAAACATGCACATGTATTCGGTGATGTAGCTATGTTTTGGCAATTTTCTGAAATTTCAGTGGGTTATCAGATTTGTCTGAAAGTTTGCATTTGGCGATCAGGAACTTCATATATAATAATTTTTCTTGATTATCTACAGGTATTTAACAGCTCTGGAGATTCAAGTTTGGATTACCTTCCTTGTCAGGTAAAAACTAAAGTGAAAGGAAGTGCACCTTTGAGGTACACTTACAGTGTTAAAATAACCATAAGAGCCATGATGATAATGATAATTGCAGCTACATGAGGAATGCAGCATGCAAATAATTTAGTTAATGCAACATATGAACGTAAATTGAACTGTCATTTAGTTCCATGGGTATAACAACAGAAAACCATGATCTAATTTTTCAGAAAAGACGGCAATTAACAAACTTATGATAATGATTTACAGAATTGTATAGGGTTAGCTTGTATGAAACCAACATTAAAAATTTATTCTAATGGATCAATGAAAGCTGCATATCGTATACACTATAAAAAGATGTCAATAAAAACAGAGTTTTGTAAAAAAAGATGAATTTTGAAATGAAAATAAATATTCTGCATCAGATGGCAAATATTCAGCAAGGCAAAATTTGAGAAATAGCCAAGGATCAAGTATCACTGTGATGGTATGCAATTCCTTTACACACTGCCAGGAGAAGTAATGATCAATATTGCTGACACAGAAGAAATAATTTGAACAAAAATTATATTTCACAGAAGAAAAATTTCACACAGTATTAAAACTGGCAATATCAATGTTTTCTCAAACACCATAAGAACTCTAATTTTTTTTATTTATCATGATTTCCCTTAAATTTTCTAATCCGCCAAAATAAAATACATAACTGAATTATTGCATTACACTTATTTAAACTTATTATAAAATCCAACATCAAATAAGAAAAATTGTACATGCAACATGACCTGCAAGAACTGAAGGGAAAACCCAAAATTCAACTAGCAATATGGCAGAAGCAAAATATTCACTGACATCTCTACTTCCCTTACTGGATGACAGATCACTTAAAATGACTAATGGAGAAATGGAGACATGTTTCCAAGTAGAATATGGATGGGGAATGTGGAAATTGTCTTAAAGGCTCCATGTAGCTAACATACAGGAGGTAACTTCTAATCAACATGACAAACTCTTGTGCCTATCCTATAGTATATTTTGATAGAAGCTAATCATATTCAATCATAGATCTCAAGAAATATCAATCTATATGCAACTGACTAGAATGGCCTCACTACATTACATGAAGATACACAATTTCCATTAAGTTTCAAATTGTACAAAATGGTTTTTTATAATTTTTACCTTTTGTTCAACTCCAAACTTAAGATCTTCCTTATCTTTTTCAGACACAGCAGGCAAATCTACTATCACTCCAGGAAGATTTACACCTTTTTTGCTACCAAGCATACCACCATTTTCAACAGAGCAAATAAGGTAATCAGGTCCTAAAACAAATACATTATTAGAAATAAAGATTAACTAGCAACATGCAAAATTTATGAACATTTTGATAAGAATTAGATAGGTAATTTTAAAAGATATGTGATGCAATATGTAATTCAAATACAAGAGCAGAAAATATTCATTTTTAATTTCATTACAATACACACTGAAAAGCCAAAACATTATGACCACCTATTCAATAACATGTTGAGAGATCTTTTGCCTGCGAAACAGCTGCAACTTGCCTTGGCATGGATGCTAGAAGTTCTTGGTAGATGACTGGAGACAGATTGCAGAAGCAGTCATGTAAATTTGAGATATTAAAACATGGTGGTGTTTGAGCTCTGAGCTGCCACTCCATGACATCCCAAATGTGCTCTATAGGATTAAGATCTGGCAAATTAGGTGGCCAGGACAATTGGAATTTCTCCTTATGTTACTCCAACACAATTTGAACCATGTGACATGGGGTGTTGGCCTGCTGAAAGATTTTATTTCCAGTTGGGAAGACAGATGCCATGTAAGGGTGCAACTGATCCCCCAGATAGTCCACAGCTTTCAAGGTCTGTTCCATGACAACTAAGGTCTCAGAGCCACACATGAGAACGTCTCCCAAAGCATAATATCACCACCACCAGCCATACATGTACCCCGACATGACCATCGACATGATGAATGGGAAATCGTGATTCATCCGACAAGGCAGCTGCGTTCCATTTATCCTTGGTCCAGTCTCGAAGTTCCTGGGCCTACTGTAGGTGTATTCGATAAGGACGCTTGGTCAATAAAGGCACAGATGTGGAATGTTTGCTGTGCAGTCCTATATCAAACAGTGTCTGCTAAACTGTGTGTTGCAAAACACTTGCACTTGCACCTGCAATTGTACTGGGCTGTCAGCTGAGCCACTGTCTGGAGCCGATTTTTGTTGTACCAAGCAGGATAGTCTCTAATGTCCTTTTTCTTTGATGATGCACGGACATCCAGCATCTTGGTGTCTACTACTTATTCCACCGTCATTTATCCACATTGCATTAATACTAACAACAGCAGATTGTGAACAATCTACCAGTCATGCAGTTTCGGAGATATGCATTCCGAGCCTTCGGGCCATTACAATCTGTCCACTGTCAAATTTGCTTAGATTAGCAGTTGTTTCCATCACTTATAAAAGTGCATGGATGATTCCTTATATTCTCCAGCAGTAGAAAAACAGCACTCAGTCACATGCCCTCCATGTCATTCAGACAATTTCATTGAAATATGTGGGGATGGTCTTAATGTTTTTTTTGGCTCATCAGCAACATTCTTCACACAGTTCTGGCTACTCCACAATTAAGTTATTTGCTTTCTTCCTCTTCCTTATTTTGTACAATGGTAACATACTTTCTTTTGACCACTGCCTTTATCCTGAATTTTTTCATTTATAACAGGAATGTAATGTTTTAGTTCCCAAAGATCTAACAATGTATCCTAACAAAGTTTTAGATGTTTGTTGTACTGAAAAAAATTAGTTATTACCAATAATGAAAATCATAATATTTTGCTGTTGACAGAATAAATTTGACACAATTTGAAAGAAGAAATCGGGTGATATATTTTAATGAAGCTACAAATATTTTGTTTAAACTAACCTTTTCTTAACTTTAATACACATACCAACAGCATAGTGTAATTTAATTAATTCAAGCCCATAACTATAAAATATCTTAAAATATACTTGAATGCCATACCAATGCAAAAAAATAATCACTCTTTGCCAAAGCTTCTATCATACTAAAGCATTTAATAAACAGAAGAAACCAGCTTCAAATGGAGGTGTTGGCATTTATATACAATACCAAGTGACTCAGATAGGAGCCTGCACAAGTGAGCATGTTAAACTAATAGTGAACTACATTGTTTGGTCACTAGATTCATGTTTTGTACAAAACAAAAAGTTACATTAAGATTTATTTTGGAAAGTTTAAAACTACTATACAGAAAGGCCTGGAAAATTAACCCTCTTGACAGCACATGCCACGATTTCCACACGTAACATAAGTTTAGGAAAATTTGTCATCCTGCAATATCTGCAGGCATGTATTTGTTACCTCTGTTTAAGCATATCATTCTGTTTCAATGTTTAATGCATTTTGTACACTATTTAGACTTCAGGAAATCACGTTTTGTTCGATACATGGAGTGGATTAAATTTTATAAATTTGCATTAAGTTCGCAAATCAGGATGTACATATATATATCAAATATGAAAAAAACGTTTGCAATTTTTTAAGCAAATTTAAAAAAAATAGTAGTCTCCATTGTCAAATTGAGCAGGTTAAGCTGTATCCACAAATAAGCAAAGATCAAGCAATATTCAGATTGTTTTGTTTTGCTTTGGACTCTGATATATTTAGGTTATTCCGAATGATGAAAATATGCACTCTAATTGCAAGAACAATAAAATCTAAGCACTTGCCCATCATACATATTAAAAATGTTAAGGGCTGTGAAAATCCATTAAAATTCAACATCCTTGTATGAAGTACAGTAGTCACGAAAAATTCCGAGTATCATATTTCAACAAAAATATCCATTTCGACCGCTATCAAATGCAATTTAACGACTTTTTTGTGTGACATCTGTACGCAAGGACAGAATACAGGACTCTTTTCCCCCAAATGAATTACAAAACTGATTTAAAATGGATTCAAAATAGATTTTTTTGTGGTGTCTATATGTTCGTATGTATCTCACATAACTCAAAAATAAGTAGCCTCAGAACATTGCAATTTCAAATATAGGACTGCTATAACATGTAGTTGTGCAACTCCCTTTTTGGTTGCAATCGGCCACACCAAAAGTGTATAAATATATATATCCACTCTGTTACCCAACTTGGTGATTTTATTCTTATATGTTGGTAAATTGTGCATTTTTTGCATTAAAAATGATTGAATTATGTTGTTCTTGTCTTCCAGTTAAGGTTTTTATGTCTTTAATCTGCATGCAATAGTTGTAGACTTATCAACAATTTAAAAGTTGTTTATGTGCTGCTAAGCCTAATTTTTTACCATAGCAGCCGTATATGTTTACATTTGAAACATTACATTTACATTTAGTCTTTCTGCACCTTCACTGTCTTTTTGAAAAAAATGTTTAGGAAAAGGAAACGCTTAGTTTTGTGCACCAAAAAAAATCTGCCTTCTTGCCTAATTGGTTGTTTCTGCGTTAGCCCAAAGCGGCAATTTGCTCGTTTTGGCATTTTGCGTCGACTTACTTTTGAAATTGTTGAAAATAAAATGATGATGTGATCTCTGGTGACCGTGCACTTACAATCATCTGATATCTTTTCCTGGCAGGCCTTGCAATAAATGTTTATGTGAACAAACATTTAGAAAGTAATGGATATTTTTTGCTTAGGTCAGTTTATTCTTTATTCTTTTTCTCGGATTAGCTGATTAATTATACTTACAATTATATTTCAATCTAATATGTTTATGTACGAGATGTGTTGTGAATGAAATTAAGAAAAACTTGGACAACATGGTCTTCATGCGAGAATGACGTTTATTCTTTAGTGTGATATAATAATACTTTTTGTGATATTTCTGTCGAATTGAGTTTTACGGTTTAAGTGCGAGGAACGTGATATTTATTAAACAAAGGTAACACACAAAATGTTACAAAAAAGCTCCTTTGAGCATAATATAAAATCTGAAAATTCAGATTTTTTTCCTTTTCATATTTTTTAATTTTTAATTAAGACATTTTGAGGTTTTATATATTTTTGCCTTCTCACAAGGTGAGAACTGAATTACTTGAATGGAAAATATATCTCTAATGAAATTCAAGGAAATAAGTTTAAATGAAATGCAGCAAAAATTGTGTATAGTTTAATATTCCATACAAGGAAATCGTGGTGTACGCATCAGATTTTTTTATGTACTTGTTTGAAGTACTGACTTCATTTAGTAGCTCAAATAATAAATATTTGATTTCTTAGAACCTGTCAATCAACAGGTCATATATGCAACAGATCATCAAGAGCAACTGTTTCAGCTGGTAACCTGTTCAAAAAAATTTATTTCTTGGAAAGGTTTCTTATAGTGCTACACATCGCTATAATGTGATAACCCCATAAAAGTTGTTAAACATTTTATGGAAGTTGGCTCTGCAATTAAAACTCACGGTGGCTTGTGGAATACTCTAGGAGACTAGAGTTCTAAAATTTTGAAGCCTATTTGATAAAGTTTAAGAATGGATAACAGACACGACAGCCAGATTACTTGATTTTCTTTTAATATACTTCAGATAACATTACTTTACAAATACTCCAAGACGCATACTGTTGATGAAGTCATAAGTTATCAATCATCCATTAAAAGAAATTTATGGCCTACAGCTAGACCGTTTTATTAACCGGATGAAATAACTTAGTACCTCTCAGCATTTTAGAAATCACTAATGCTCACAGAACATTTAATAAACTAGGCCTTTGACATTATTTCATTCCAAATGATGAACAGTTTATTCTTGGGAAATATAATATTTCCTCTGTAAATGTTATATATAAAAAAAATAAAAAAATTGCTTTCCTCTACTGTGCAGTTTAGTCTGTCCATTTTTTAAGTTACGTATTGTCATAGTGAAACATTCAGAAGTCAAAAATTTATAAACAAATTTACAATAATGTTTTGAATATGGGTAGAGAATTCTTAATTTGCACATTCATATACATTTAGGAATTTTTGAAAACTGATTGGATACAACATATTAACCAAATTTTATGGAAGACTTTTCTTCAAGTGTTTACTTTACCTAATTTTTCACTATAATGTAATTTTCATGTGCTAGAAATCCGAGCTGCAGTACGATCATAAAAGTGCAGTTACACAAACCATAATCAAGCAGAGAGATTTTTTTAGATGATCCTTTACTTTTTCCTTATTAGATCAGCTATAGCAAAGCAAATTTTAGTCTCTTAAGTTCATTTTTAGTCAGGTCCGACTGTATATTAAAAAATAATCTGTACCTAATAGTCTAAAATAAGCAACAGAAATATGTAATCCTCAAGTAAAATTTTATATATATTTGAATTATAAATTTAAAAGAAAATATTACTACACACATATAGAAAAAGCATATAATTACCACATTCTTTGACAACCAAAGAGATGAGACCATCATCTATGAAAACTCTATTGCCTGGTACCAGCACTTTAGTTATATTTTTATAATCCACATAAATTACATCAGCAGAACAATTTTCCTTATATTCATCTTTAGTCACAAGTTTAACAGTGGTATCTTTTCTTATCTCTACCTCAGCAGATGCTCCCTGCATGAATAAGATGAATGACATTATGAATAATAAGAATTTAATTTTGAAAACAAAATTACCTGAAGACTACATGCAATTTTTTTCAGATTTTATGTCAGGATTGTTAAATGAATTTATGACAAAATAACTGAGGAAACGAACTTACAGTTACATTTTATACAGGACAGAATCATAAACAGCATGTTATTCCCCTTCTCCTGGAATGTAGAACCCAAATCAAAATTCAACTGATATATTTTTTCCTCTTCATCACCAAGGTTTCTGGACCTAAATACTTCCAAACACCTCAGAGTCACAGTAATTCTTCCCTTCCTGGTTCATTCACATTACTTAATTTATGATGCAGATTATTACAATTGAGATTTTATAAAACTATACCCAAATATTTTGTTAAAGATTGCGAATTATTAGCAAAGAAAATTTCATTCTGTCTTAACGTTCATCAATCGAAGTAATATTTTGTATAGCAAAGATACAAAAAGAACATTCTGAATTAACCTAATCAGTAAGAGTTACACTTTATCATTAAAAATCCATTAGTGTTTTCCCATACATGTATGTAAAAAGTTATTTGAAATGTTACATAACATACATATTTATATTAAACGACTAACAATTTATAATTAAAAATTTGTCAAAACACTTCACAAAAATTACCCCAGAAAGCAAGCCTGTTCTTATTTCAGGTCCTTTTGTATCCAATGCAACAGCAACTGGATATGATGGTATACCAAGATCTTCACTCACTATTTTTACAGCCTCCCGAACATTTTTTATTGTGCCAGCATGATACTTGAAAAACAGAACAGATTTATTATTTGCACCAATTCATCAAGTTATGCATACACATGTAAATTATTCATACTGAAACAATCATGTTATCATAGTACAAACAGCAATCAGGGTTGCCACTCAAATAGGAGAATGAAATTCCCTGACTTTTCCAGGTGTATTTTAAGAAAATTCCAGTTTATTCATGTGATGCACTTTGGCTGTGCTAACAGGTAAATTAATTATGGTACCACTTCAAAACACAGAAATTTGCTCCAAAGCATTACTATTTTAACTATAATAGTTTTCTCCACTGAAGATTGAGATTAGAATCTGTCCCATCTGGATTAAAAAATGTCTTTTTTTGTAGACATTTTGCAGCTTAACTAAAGAAAGAAATCTATTTAACGATATTTTTTAAAAAATAAATTTAGATATTTTATATTTATTTAGCAGCATACTTAAGCAAAAATATGTGCATTATATTTCGTGAATGTCATCATACTGCTAGAATTAGTTTACGGATTAGGCCAGAGAAAATTTCCTGAAATTTGAAAGTATTATTTACTAATAATAAATAAATTTAGAAGGAAGAAGAAACATTAAATGATATGAATAAAATTAAAATAATTAAAAACTGAGTTACAATAATGAATGATATTTTGGCGAATATATGGTTAGCCTAGATGACAGATTACTATTTCTTTATTTTACTGCAAAATGACAAATAAGACATTTATTAAAATAATAAAAAAAAGATTTAAAAGATTTTTCGATTAAAATACTAATATAAACTACGGCCTTTGCACGATTTTGAAAATTTCCGCCAACACCAAAATGGCCCGTTTACTGCTCATCATAATGTCGCCAAATCCTGTGTGTACCATACATGGAGGTTAGAATAGAATACATGGAGGCTATTCTAACCTCTATGGTACCTTATACTATGATTAAACAGATTTTGTGTTATACAAAAATGCGTATTTTCTTTAGTTGAACCGCACTGCACATGCGCGTCTTGATTCTCGAGGTTACGGGAAACTGATCAGAGCTGCGAAAATTGACTCTGTGCCAGCTGCCCGAATGACGCTCCGCATCCAACGTCGGCACAAAACTCGCTTTTGGCGGAGGAGATATCGCCATATGAAATTCACGGATTTTTCCAGATTTTGACTAAAATATTTAAATTCCTTGACTTTTCTGGTCAATTTTCGAATTCTCTGACTTTTTACGGTTTTCCAGGTAGCGTGGCAACCCTGAGCAATATAAAGATACTCATCATAAGTTAAATACACATATCATTTCTAAAGTATTTATTTAAAAAGCTTATATTTGCTTATATCTAAGTAAAGGAATATTCTCAATGAAATATTAACTTGCTATTTAACCACAGTACGGCAATGTAAAATTTCATAAAAAACACCAAAATGTTTTGAATGTTTCTTTCAGTTTAGTTGATTTACAACAGAATAAATATTTAAAAAAAAAAAAACTGGACCATTAAAACCTTCCATTGGCCATTTTCAAAATGGCAAAAAGGCCATTTTCTAAGTACATAGTTATTCTTGATACTAAGCTGAAATGTTTGCGGAATTAGCAAACTTTCACTGTACACACAAGATTACATTAAGTTACGATTAATAAAATGCTTTATTAGATTGATTACTTTTGAATACGTAGTCTTTATAAAATGGCAATAGCTTAATTTTTTTTCACTTTTACTTTCATATGCCAATACATAATTCATAAGAATCCTGATTTCTAATTAGAATCAAACGCTGTATGTTAGATCACAGATAAAGGAAGTAGAGACCAAATTACACTATATTAAGTGATAATAGCCAATTTATAAGACACTGGAGATATAACAATATGAGAAAATCAAGTGAATTTTTCAAATTTGGTAGATATCAACCAAATTATTGCCCATAAATTAAATTACAGGCATATTATTCAGATAAACATTTAAAAATTTAACAGCATTATGTGATGGCTTCAATTTTTAAAGTATCTAACCTATATACAAAAATTTAGTAAGGGAATAATTTTGAAACAGAAAATAAATGTTTATTATTCTATGAATTTATCAACCTAATTAACTGTCATTATCATAAAATTTAACCAACATTCTATATCTTTAACATAATTATCCATCATTACAATTTAACCATTATTATCCTTCAACAGATAGCGGCTGTATTTATGTGTCCAATGGCAGTCTGTTCTAGAAGGTTATGGATGTGCAGAATGCATCTAAGGGAATATTGCCTAAAAGATTATAAACATGTATTGCATTTTCAAGAGGTTCACTTTATTTTTGAAGAACAAATAACAATCCTTATCCATTTCAGTAGAAGTTTTATGCTGATATTCATAGACAAGATTTTTTTTCAGTACTGTCCACTTACACAATGAATTCCAGTTTCTAAAATGCACACATATATTTGTTTACCTTTGGAGTGCTTCAGCACACCTATTGCAAAATGCTTTTTCAGATAAAAACAGAATCAAAGCAGCTTGCATGGCAAAAACAGCAACCAGATAAAAGTGCACAAGACAAAAACCCCACTGTGACAATTGAAAATTTTTTTTCTACTTTTGAAAATAAGCACAAGAAATGGAGAAATCAGCTACGGGTTGAAAAAGGCAGAAAAACTTTTGTTTAAAGCACTGTACATTTACATAAATGGCATTAACACAGGTATCATATGAAAAATTGTTTTGAAAAAAATCACTGCTGCTTGTAGATGTGCCATTGCTATGATTATATTTATATATGCTATGATTTTATTTTGTATAAAAGTTTTTTGGGGGAGGTTACTATGTAGTTGTAGAAAGTTTACATGTAAGCGATTAAAGCGACATGTTACAAATGGCAAAAAGCGGCCAAGATATTTTATCATATTTCATGTACTAATTTATAAAATTAAGTACAATTTATATCATCTATTAGTATATCACTTTATATGCAAAATATGTATTACACTTCTTAATATCATCTAATTACAGGTTTCTTTACTTTGAAAACCATCAACGTAATAAGATATTGTACAAAAAAATTAAAAGTCTGATTTTTTTTTAATACCTTGCTTTTATATGTGCAATTTGTTATCAAAATTTCATTTCACCCAGAAATCAGAAAAATGCAGGAGTATTTTTTAATGAAACACATATTTTTCCTCATAACAGAATACGAAAGAAAGGTCTCAAAATACACCTACATATCAATTATAAAAATACTTGAAGATGTAACATTAAAAACTGTAGACAGAAGAAAGGCATTAACAGCAATTTCTGATATATGGCCACCAGAAACTAAATACAAGAAATAAATATATGTGGAATTTTGTTATAATTTACTTCTGCCACACTTTTATTTCTATGCACTTTCTGCTCGGCGTTTCCTCCCCCCCACCCCAAACGCACATTTTGTTTTTTCCATTTTTGCGTTTCACTTACAAAAAAATAGCTTGTTCTACAGCAGCTGCTTTAACATAAATGGACAACAACTTCTTACATATATTGCATATTTATAGATAGCCTTAGTTTTATATGCTTTAGTCTCCTGAAATCTGAACTTTGAAACTGATATGAATGTTCGTTCTTTTCTAGGAAATGCTCTTCTTTAACCGTAAGGGCTGTTAGTCTCAAAACGTGATTTTGTGTTGTTTCACCTTAATGCATTGTTTCACTTTTCTTTCAAGGATATTCCCATTCTTCAAAATGTCAAATGAATTCAAAAAATTCTTGCAAATTTAATGTCTGCTATTGATAGACTAAGTTATCTGAAAGCAATACATACCATTCTTAAGACTGTTATTGGTTATAGTAGTGTATTTAAAGGTGTCCCTGACGCCTTATCGCTGACGTGTTTCATTCATGGTAACCTGAGTAGTTGAATGTTATGGAAACCCTATTATGACATAATTGGTTACTTGATTGTGGTGAATTTGACTGATGGGAAAATATCTGTTGGATGTCAGTTAAGATGTACAACATTGTGTATTGTTTGCTGCGCATCGTAAAATGGCTGCCAGTGGTAAAGTGGATATTTGGTGGTATAGAACAAGAGAGCGGAAGTTCTTTTTTT
>KK120567.1:2394-18460 GCA_000611955.2 Stegodyphus mimosarum | reverse complement strand
GGAAGTTTTTTTTTTTTTTTTTTTTTAAGTAGTATAGGGCAGAAGAAAAGAAACCATCCGATATAATTCAGTGGAATTATACGTGTCCTGTTTGTATGAAAGAAATACGTATGATCGAACATCGGAGGATATAGGCACTATGGAGGACATTTTTGTGAATTTAAATGGTGACGCCAGTATGCAGATTCTAGTTCAGATAATTTTTAGGAAGTTTTTGGATGCTGTTAAAGAATTTTGCTTGACTGAAGATGCAGGAATTTCTAAATAAGGTAAGTGGGTATTTCCTTTGCGTAGCGTAAATGAATTTCCTTTTTTTATGTTATTTCATCGTTATTTAAAATGTAGTTTATTGAGGTTATATGTTCTTTTGTTTGGCTCTAGTGTAGAACTGGCTGCTCCTCGGACTTAAGTGAAAACAGATCGATGTGTACAATGACAAAGTCAAGGGAGTGCGCCAGAGTTTGTGTAATTCTTTGACTTAATATTTTGGCTTTGTGTAGAGGCGATTTTTGGTGCAAAATCACCGCTACACAAAGCCAAAGTAACAAATCAAGGAATTGCAGAAACTCTGTGTCCACGTACCGTCAATTTTCGTCAAGGGGCACCCGTAAATATAATTTAACCATATTATTTTCTTACTCCTGAATCTGATTTAGTTAAATAAAATTTAATTCATAGTATAGTTAATTAAAAATATGGTCCAAAATACGCGCTAGTTCTTATTTTCGGGGAAGGGCAAAAATAAAAGTATATTTATATATTTTTATTTAATATTTATTTTACACAGAATACAGAAATTTAAATTTATTCAATTACAGTCATGTCATCTTCTGGAACATCGTCATAAATAAAATTCTGAATTATATTCTGATTTTCTTCCAAATCCATTTCCTGTTGAATCATTGGTCCGAATCTCTCATGTCTTGCGATATAGCTTTCGTTAAATGAATACTTCTTGTCTAAGTAGCCTGCTCGTAGTGCATTGGAAACATCACTATCAGTTATTTTGTCCCATGAATTTTTTACCCAATTCACAACTTCTTGTAAGCCTGGTTTTACAAAATTACCTCGATGATTTTTCACCATTCTGTTTTCAATATATTCATTGATTTCTATCCGCAAATGATCCTTCAATGGCTTGTTTATTGCAATGTCAAATGTCTGGAGGTTACCAGTCATTCCTGCCGGAATCATTATTTGATCAATCTTCCTCTCAGCAAAAAAGTTTTTCGTGTCTTTAGCGCAGTAAGTACTGGCTGAATCCCAAACTAGTAAACCTCTATTCTGACCCTTCAACAGTGGTGGCAGCATAAAATCAACCCACTTTCTTATAACAGTTTGGATGCACCATGCTTTTTCGCTTTCAATGACATAAATTACTGAAACACGTTCAATCTCGTCTTTTTTAACTTTAGTGATTAAAAATGGCGATACTTTCTTGCCATCTAGACGAATCGCCAAAATACAGGTAACACGTGCACTATCGTAACTGGTAGAAGGAATGTAAATTGACGAAGAAGCCTTGTGATGAACTGTCGTTTGAGCTCCTTGGCCTAGGAATACCGCGGTCTCATCTATAGCAATCATGTTGGAGAGTTGGTATTTCGAAAAATCGATGCCATCAACAAAAAGCTTAAACGCAAGTGCACGCTTAACAACTTCATTGTCTTCCAGCTTAAACAATGTTGTTGATCTCCTTAGAGACAGTTCATATCGTTTAAGGAAGTTGTCCAACCAGTGTGACGATGCTTTAAATTCTTCTGTGGATATATCAAATTCAATTGCTGTTTCAAGGGCAAATTTTTGAATATCAGCCCTGCGCACAACCAAAGCCATTGCTCTCCTGCCTGCAATCATTCCCAGATGCAATTTCCAACTCAGAAAAAAACGGCTGCCGACATGATCCAACTCTGGGTTTTTTTCTCATTTCCTTAGTCCACCAGTTGACACAGGTAATCATAGTCTGCATGCCATTTACGAACCATACGGAGATCCAGCATCTTCTCTTTACAGAATGCTACAAGATTTAAACCCCTGGAGTCTTCCACGATTCCCTTTTTGTACTCGACGGAATAGCTCTTTCGTTTTGTACTCATTTTAACTGGAGTTAAAAATTATTCACTTTATTTTTAAATAAAATTACGTATGAGAAAATAATCAGACTTACAAGACTGAAATGAATGAACCTTGTATACCTGCACTGTCGCTCAATGTAGACTGCTGCCTTATGTTGTACTTTTAAGATAAATTCCAAGAATTAATTTGAAACGAACTGTAGAGGTAAACAATTAATGTCTCGGAATATTTTGTTTCAATCATTTCTCTGAAATACGAGTATTAGGAAAGCTGAACATACTTATACTTAAAAAACTTACTTATATAATACTTACTTAATAAATCAACAGCATTTTTTAACGAATTCTTTTTGTCACGTTATTTTAAAAAGTTCCGAAAATCACAATAGGGCTTATTTTCGGAGGATGTCTTATTTTACAAAAAGTTCCGAAAATCATGATAGGGCTTATTTTCGGAGGATGTCTTATTTTCAGAAAAAGACGGTAGAATAGTATATAAAAGGCAGTAATTTTGCATAAGAATTCATTTATCTCTTCCTAATATAATATCTCAAAAGTCTTCATTCAGGACTTCTTTCAAAATATCTGAAGCCTCAGGATTATCACCTAGTCTATGCAGACATACAGAGTTGATCCCAGGTATTACACAAAATTGTTTTACATTAGCGATTTTCTTTTTCCTTCCAAATCCATTCCCTCTGGCAATTCGTCACTAGAACATTCAGTGTACCAGCTCGATAAGGATCTGGTATGCCTTTAAATCTTGGTAATAATTCACCATCATCATAAATTCACTATTGTCTTCGAAATTTTCATCTTAAAATTCACTATACTCAACATCATCATATTTATCAAAATCTCTTCTTTGATTAAAATCTTTGTTAACACTTATTACTTACTTCTAACATTTTGAGGCAATATATCACAAAACCAGATTCACTAAAGCACTAGAAGAAATGTCTTCTCACAACTGTTACAAATCACTCTTGCTATGAACAAGAAAGTTAATTTTGTCCTAATTGAATGACAAATTAGACTCGTTATCCATAACTTAGGCAAAACAAGTGCAGGATGAAACTTTGTCATCAAATGTACCAAAGGAGTTGAACTTTAAAACAACCCTTTTTGGTAAACATTAAAATTTAAACAGTTCCAAATTTTTTTATACTTATTTTACCAAATCTGCGTGATTACCACCCTTTCTGTTTCTTACGGTGTCATTTGTAATCAATTTTACACTTCCGAAATATTTTAAAATTTTGGGGATTAATAATTCAACTCTAAAGCATAAACAATACTTGTATATTATAATGGCTGCCATAATAAAATCAAGCATGTAAATAAAAATACTTTGCAAAATAAAATGTAAGAAAATTACACTTACCTTATTTCTTGTACATTTTCTCACTTAGACATATTTCTAGCATATAAATTTCTGGTAGTCATATACCTACAATCTCTATTGATATGATTTCAAAAGGATTGAATAAGGTTATTTGGATTATGCAAAGTATATCAGGATTATCCACCTAAGGAAAAGGATGCCTCATACAGGACTGTTTAAGGAAAATTGGCTGGCTTCAAAAAGATTTATTCGTCCTATATAATGGCATCATGTAAATTCTGCTAGGTAAAACTCAGTGATGCCAAGTCACACCTCAACAGCCTTTTACTCTCATTTTACGAAGTTATAGTAGGTGATACTTGTGACCATTTCTGCAAATTCTGTTTCAAGATAAAATGCCTTTCTGGTAAAAGAACACTACTAAATTTTTCACACTTTTTGACAAACTGAAAACTGATAACATATTTAGCATTTGAAAGAAGATCCAATACATGTGCTTTCAATTTGTAGTACACAAAATGTTGTTTCTGAAAGAGCAGGTTTTTTGTGAAAGCTATTAATTTTTAGTCATTGATCAATTCCGGCCATGAATTGCACAGATGGCAATATTCCTTAATGGTGGCCACTATACAAGATAAAATTATTCTATCAGATCATTATGCTCAACTAATCTGCTAATAAAAGTATAAATATAATGCTAAATATAACTAATAAAAGTATAAATGTAATGCTACTCTTTAACTAAATATTTTTTCTTATATAAGATTCTAAAGAAATATAGACACTGCTTGGAAAAAGAAGCAAAATCAAAACATGAAATGGATGAACAGCAAGAAAGACCACAAGGTTGAAGATACACTGAAGATTCAGCTTATGAAAATGTGTGAATAATATCTGCTAGTCAGTAATCCAATGATGCCATAAAAATGGTGACTAAGGATTTTATAACAATGGATGACCAATGATGGCTGAATTTGGCCAATGAAAGAACAGAAAACATTGTTAACATGCATACCAATGGTGACAGGAAAAAATTCTGAATTACCTGCTCCAGAATATACATGTGGAAGCATAACATTGGAAAAAACAGGTAAATTTGTTTCACAGAAATTATTACACTTATCAGCCATAAATTTGTTTACTAATCATCAGTTTACATCAATCAAATTTTGCCAAGACTTTTCATGATAAGTGAAACTATCTTAGCTTCAAACAGTTTAACAAGCTTGCATCACCAGAATCAAGAAAAATGAAGTCTACAATATCCAGATTGCTGACAACGGTACTTTGGTGAAAATCTAAGTTTCCATTAGCAGTTAGTTCATAAGTAACAAAGCTCAAATTTTTTCAAGCTTTGAACTTAAAAACACCTGGAGTGTAAGTTATTCATAACTGACAGATAAATTTAAAATACACTTTAGAACAGGATATTGAACAAATTAATATGTACCTAAAAATGATAATTATCTTTCAGTTATTCTGCTATCTGTCCATCAATATTAGAAAACCCTTCATAGGCATCAGGGATAGTACACAAGAAATAAATACAATTGAAAAATAGTATTGCATTGACTATTGTACAGAATGAAACATGCTTAAATTAAAATACAAATATCAGGTGCATAGTTTAAATTAATATATCAATATCTGGTGCATATGCCATCAACTGAAGCAAATATGAAAGTTAACTAGAAATTTAGGTACTACTTCTATATTCGCCCTCAGATGTATGGCATTGCCAAATGTGACGACATGGATTCTGCACTGGTTTTTGGAGCTATTGTGTGTTCTGCTATGGTTTTTGGCATGATGTTTGTATGGCAACCCTTTTGATGCTGAAACTTGATTTTGCTGGAGTGGTTTATTTGCTGGTTGGTTTGTTTGGTGGGCGTTTTGAAATGGCTTATGTTGCAATGAAAGACGTGGTGGTAAAATTTCAGTCACGTATTTTGGTTGTGTGCAAGGTAAATTTAGTATTAAAAGGTACGATGTTGGAGTTGTTAACAAGTCTTTTGTTTATGGAAGGGGGGGCGCATGTATAGAGTAGTTCCTACTGCTGATGTTTGAAATTGATATTTTTGCTGTTTGAAGAAGCATTCACAATGGCAAGTGCATTTTATTTTATTGTTCTTCTTATTTTGTAGAATGTTATGTTCATTGTTTTTTGCTACAAATTCATGTCGTTATTGTTGTTTTTTGAACTGTTTGTAATTCATATTAGTTTATTTTGTTGATTTGTGTGCGTTGCCTAGATTGTGCAATTCGCTGATTTTTTTAAAGTTAAAACAGAACACTGCGTATGTGGTATTGTTTGAAATCTATTGTTATGTTAGTTACGCTGCATAGATTATGTAAATCTCCATTTTGGGGGGGGGGAGTTAAAATAGATTGCTGTGTACATGGATTCTTGCCAAATATTTTTGTTTTTGTTTCCGATTTTTGGCGTAAATTGTGTGTTAAAAATGCGGTTTTTGCAGACATTTCATGCTTAAAGTTCAAAATGTGAACAAAAAATTTCGATAGTAATATGGCATCGTGGAGTTTGTCACCAAAAATGTTTGGCAAGAGATTTGCCGCCAACTGATTATATAAATGTTAAAAAAAATTAATATATTAAAAACATCACTTTTATTACAGCATGGCTGCACTTTGTTGCTTCTTTTTCACGCAACAAAAATATTGATACAACTTTATCAGTTTATTCAGATACTATATCATATATTAAAATGACGTTAAAGTAAAATGTGACACTGGCAAAAAAAATAATGTATATATGCAAAATTTAATTATTTTTAGAAAATGCATTTTAGCAACTTGAACATATTTTATTTCCAAGTCAGGTTCTTTGAATACGGCAAAGAATACAAGGGTTATCTGCCTAGGTGAGGGATGCCTTCATGGCTGACTTTTTTTAGGGAAACTGGCTCGTATTCATATCACACAACAGAAAAACTGCAAAAAATTAATCATATGGCTAATCTGTTTGCCCGAAATCATATTCATGTCAAACTTCCAGCATTCAGCGGTCTTAAAACTTGGCTACTGGCAAGGCCTATTTTATTTTCAAACCCATTTTCAAGTACTCACAGTCTTGTTCAAAATTTTCAAATGGTAACACCCACTTTTTTCCCGCAAATAGATCAATGTACTGAAAAACCATACATGGCACTGGCACAATACACATATAACAAAGTTTGCTGGCATAAAACATCTACAAAGAAGAGCATTGCAAATGACCAATGACAGCAGAAGAGAGGAAAGAGGGGGGGAAAATTATTGAAATTACTTTTTTGCATGCCCACCTTCGGAGACACTAATGAATTGCATACAGGAGATTGTTGACAAGAATGACGAACATAACATCACAATAGGAATCTATATAACTTCATGTTTTATGGCAGCTTTCATTTCTAACAAATTTTGTGGATGCGATGTGTACACCTTTGATTTTAAGATAGCCCAAAATTAGAAATCCATTGGAATTGAGGTCGGGGATCACAGTAGCCACAAAAATGCAAAGTTTTGACAGATGTCTCTGTTACAGCACTTGCCAAACACATGTAATGATGTGTGAAGGACTACCATCTTGCATCCATTCAATGTTATTAACAATAGGTGAAAATGCGCTTTAGCCCACTGCTTGGCGATGTTTTAAAAATCGCCAATTCGGCGCGTTTCTGCGAAACGTCTTTGCAATTGTAACCTTCCCGACACGCTCCGCGAAAATCTATTGTAAACAAAACATGAAATTCTAAAGCATAAATTAGTATGGAAACTGTTGCTACAAAAAGATAATAAAATAATATGCAAAACGAACATTATGATCATTAAAATATTTGTCAGTTAGATTTAAATTAATTATTTACATTTTATGTTGTAATACTTACACATTTTATGCCGTTACATAACCTTCCCGACACGCTCCGCGAAAACGTAACCAAAATGGCATCGAAGAAAGAAGGAATTTTTTTTTAAAAGGGCATTAAAATTACAAATGATACCATGTACACACCGTTCCGTTTTAACTTAAAAAAAAATCTGCGAATTGCACAATGTAGGCAACGTACACAAATGAACAAAATAAGCTAAAATAATGAAAATAAATTACAAGAAAATGCCATGTGCACAGCGTTCCTTTTAAACTTAAAAAAAACTTCAGCGAATTGCACAATGTAGGCAACGTACACATGTTATACGGAGTTACCCATGTTGGCACGTTTATTGCTCATTCAAAAACAATCGCCGCCAAGCAGTGGGCTAAAGCGCATTCCAACCTTAACAATACTTCACTGCTGCATTCTGAATATTGTTGTATATTGAGCAGTTGTCATACAGCACATTTTCATGCCTCTGGAAGTGAATTCGTCAAAGAAGTATGGACCCAGACAAATGCTTGCGATGTCGCACCATACAGTCACTTTAGCTTTATGTAAAGGCACTGGTGCCACATCATGAGGATTTTTGTCAGCTCAATGAGTACAGTTCTTGGAGTTTGCATTAAGGAGAAATGCATGCCATCCTTCCACAATATCTGCAGTTCCCACCTGCTATCTTCATCATATTTGATGAAGGAAAAATTTGGCTATAAATCATCATACTGTTGCTTGTCTCCAGGTTGCAATATCTGGACATCCTGGATTCAATAAAGAAATATCCACAGAACAGATAGCAGAAGCTTAATGATAGTGGTTTTTGGTATATCCAAACCACGGGTAACACTTCTTGCAGTATACAATGGACCTGGAGTAATCGTATAATGCACTTCCACAACAGGTTCAACAGGAACACATTGTTCTGATCACAGTCTATCACATCTACATTCAGTTTCTTGAAATTTTTTTAACAAATCATGAACAGGTTTTATGGAACATAGACTATGTTTAACCGATAAACAGGCACTGCTTTGGCAGCATTTTTTCTGTTCAGATAAAACAACTTTATCAATTCACTTCGTTGTTTTGCTTTAAGTGTCATCTTGTAAGCCTGTTCAAACACCTAATTGAAGAAGCAATCATCACATACTGTTTATTAAAGGTTTTCTACAATATCTAGTCTAATATGATAATAGTTTAATTCCCTGCCTTCTTAACCTAAACAACTCTTCTTACAAAAATTAGCAGCAAGTTTTATAAACAGTTTCATGAACTTTACAAGTGCCACCATGTAAAATTTTATTAGGTAGCCTTAAAATTTAACCTTTAATTTACACTGAAATGTAAGTAACCCATAAATTCTCTTTACCAAAAGACTAAAATAAAATTTTCATATTTTTTAATATATAGCTATACCTTATTCATTATAAAGCTATCAAAATTAATTGTTATAGTTTTGAACACATGACAAAACTAAAAATAGTAAGCTACGAATGTCAACATATTGAAAGATTTCATAAAATTGAAAGTTAGATAAAAATGACAAAATAAAGCTAAATCTAATACTATTCAAAAATGCAGAGTAAAATATTTTTTAGCAGAATAAAAGTTGTTAAATATAAATTTTGTTACACACACACACACACACGAATGTGAAGGACTTACACTGAGAATATTTTATAATAAATTGTTCAATAATACTCATAACAAGCATGCAATTATAAAGTTACTATTTTCACCAAGTAAGACATATTGGTTAGTTACGAAGCAAACTGTTAATCACTAACTCACATCATGCGTTCCATGAGAAAAATTCATTCGTGCAATATTCATCCCAGCATTAATCATATCCACAAGCATGCCAACATCCCTAGACGATGGCCCTATGAATATAACAAAAATGGAGAACCAACTTATAATGTACAATAAGCAACAATTTTAATGACCAGTCATATTTCTACAACAGAAAATTTAATGTAAAATTTCAAATAAAATTTTAAAATACTGATTAACCTAATGTTTTCAAATAATATACTGAATACATTCTGAAATATGTAATAGGTTACATTAAATTACCTGTCATGGCAAAGCACCTGGACTGATTCGGTCACAGGATGTCTTAGTGTAAGGCTTTAAATGGCAAACTGGTTAATATTAACATTGAACATGGAAAGAAACACATAAAATTCCAAAGTAGCCAGCCTCTTCATTCACCAGGAATTGGATTTATTTCAATTACAAATATGCAGTGGCTTCTTTCAGGTCTAATAATTTTTAAAATTAAAGACAAACTGAAATAAATAAAATATTCAGAACTTGATGAAATCAGAACTTTCTTTGAAAAGTTTATTTTTGGGGGGGTAGGGGGGACTAAAACTTATATAAATTCATTCACCAATTCACTTCTAGAATTATGTTCCCAGAAGAAAATAGGGAAGTAAATAGACCTACGTATGTTGAAATAATTTGCATATTACTCGTTTCAGCATTTTCAATTCAGTCATTAAAAAACTTTTTAGCTATAAAAGGTAATGAAATAGACATTTCGACTAATTTTATTTAATACTAAGATGCAGAAATATTTTAATGAAAGATTAACTATAAACTATTTAAAATGGGGAAATATTTTCAGTCACACAGAATGAACATAAGAACAAATAAAAAAATTAAAGAATTGAAACTTTTATATAACTTTTACTTTATCCTAAAATAAAGCATATACACAGTGCACAAACTATAATTCTAAGAAACGTTATAAAGAACAGGATACAAACCAATGGTGCAGATAATACCAGTAAGTCTACAGTTTGATGGTGGTGCATCAATATCTAGTACACTTAAATGATCTAATAATGTGTACTCTTGCTCTCTGGTCAATTTAGAAGCACTTTTATCACCCATGATTCTTTTAAATCTACATAAAGGCAAAAAAAGTCTCATATAAAGTATATTCTTAACAAAAACACAATCAGTGCAAAATGATTACTACATATTACTTATAATATCTTAAAGTTCAAATAATTTATTCGGATGACAACAGTTTAAGTCAGTTCGCTTAATGTTAATAGAAACTATTTACTAATATAAATAAGCTGCAAATGTACAAATACCTATTCTATCGATTATGATATATTTAAACACTATAATAATAAAATGTAAAACGTCTGCAAGGTTTAGGAAGGCAGCTGTTTCAAATTAAAAAACAAGAAATTCGCACATATAACAATTTAATTGCACAGATGTTAGTCAAATGATGCAGACTTACAAAATTTATTTAGTTAGGTACAACAGTATTTACGTTCACAGCGATGATTAACCGGCACCTATACAACACGGTCGGCAAGTTCTCCCTCAAGCAGTGCACTTTAATTTCCTCTGCCCTTGAACTGCCCTCTGAACTGTCCTTTATAAAACAGTCTCGCATAGGCGATATTTTAGAGCCTGGGCCAGAGAGCGTCAATTACAAACAGCACCTATTGATGAAATTAATGTTAAATAACAAGTAAATAATATGATAATAATGAAGCAACAAAAATATGCATTTTAGCTATATTAATTTCTGGTACGAATCTTTGATTATGCTTAGCACACCGGATGAGCAATCGTACAGTCCGCTCCTTAATGTGGTAATACTTAGCATGATTAATTATTATTGCTACATTACTGAACTGAAGCTTGCACAGCAATGATAGTTTTAAACAAAACTGATTTAGAAAGATATAGACGAAATTTCCTGTAAAGCTGAGAAAAAAACAGTAGTGGAAACAATCTGCCTAGAAAGACACTGAATCTTTGACAGATATTCACTTTTCGTGTGTGTGTGTGTGGTGTGTTTCTACAGTGATTATGGCTCAGCCCCGTGAGACGATGGGCTGAATGAATTCGAATTGCTGATACGGGTTTGTCAATGAAATCGGCTGCAGCCCCTTTGAGGAAAATGCGTATACCCGATTACGGTAGAACCAGTAATAGTGAGAGTGATAGGAGTGGTGCTACTTAGAGAAGTCGTAATAAGCAATTACAGAAATTGCCGATGAGCCCTAACGAGCTTCGAGGTATAGAGCCTGCGGACCTCAACAGAATATTACAAGCTGGTTATTTAGGAGAGTTTGGTAACAATTTGAAGAAACCAACTGACTCATCGCCAGATCAACCACCAAGCAAGAAAGCCTGTGCATGAAACGGAAACTACTGGAAGCGAGGAACACTAAATTGCAGTCGGGAAAGTGCAGAGCAATGAGGAAGTTTCGATTAAGCTAACCAAACTTTCTTTTCGAAAGGAGACTAGTGCACCTGCATATAAGATCCTACAGAAAAACAGTTTCCAGAACCCGAACGAGGAAAAACTGAAACGCGAACTGCCGACAGCAGAAATACCGAAAGCTGAGGCAGTAAAGGAACAGCTATAGGAAGAAGTTGCGATGATTTTTCAATAAATATGATATCAAAGGCTCTGAATGAGTTGTTCGTTCGGACAATATTAAAATTATTTTCAAGTTAAGTGCTGCAAAAGGAGTGGCAATGTTTTCTCTTCTGAATGTTCTCCATGTAACTGCGGTG
Source organism: Stegodyphus mimosarum (assembly GCA_000611955.2). Lineage (NCBI taxonomy): Eukaryota > Metazoa > Arthropoda > Arachnida > Araneae > Eresidae > Stegodyphus > Stegodyphus mimosarum. The sequence goes on along the minus strand of KK120567.1, from coordinate 6,608 downwards.
CCGAACACCAGGGTGCCTAGGTTCTAAGAACCATACCCCACGTCGAACAGGTAGGTATAGTTACGAATATTGTGAATTGTAACAGAGTGGATCTTAGAGATCATAAACTTATAAGGGAAATACATAATTATCATGAAATTGTACTTAATATTTTCTAAGTAGATGTAAATAAAAATTCATTATTTGTAGTAGAAAGAAGGTCAGGCACAGAAAACCTGTAAAGAGAACATATGCATGGCAAGAAACAATAATAGGCAAGTGCGAGACTTTTGGTGCCATTAGGTGAAATAAGGGTACATAAACATACTGATTATGAGATACAAAGAACTAATATATACATGCTAAGTTATAATACATATATTACATAATTATTAAACTAGATTATTACACATGATGGCCCTAGGGCGCTTTATATACAATGGGTCCTTACAGTCATAACTATAATTGGTAATCACAGGATTGTCAATTAACTCCAGCTGCTCAAAAAATTTCCGCGCAAGGCGGCTGTAGAATATTTTAATTTTATCAATGTTAAGCTCCTTGCGGAGCTGCTTGTTTCGAAATTTCTCTTCTGAATGCAAATGTGCAAAATAACATCTGTCCAGAAAAGGAAGACCGATAAAAGTAGTCTTCGAGGCTTGGATGCTGAATTTCGGAAGAAATACGAGTCTGGGATTTCCAATTAAAATGTAAAACAGTTCATCAGTAAACGTTGAAAGATTTGGCCTTCTTTATGGAAATGCCATAAAACGACAAGGGGAGAAAGATATTTGGACTTAAATTCCTTTCCCATACTAAAGTGAGAATTGTCTCTTTCAAGCCACGAAAGTTCCCTATATCCTTCCAATGCCAGCGCTTCGGACAAGCCTAATCCGGTTGTTGTAATCCACCACCACCCGGGGGAAAGCGATTAGTGTTCTGAAATGTGATTGGAAATGCGATTATTTTATGCGAATATAGAAATGCGATTTTCACCTTGTGAAATTATATAAATCTTATAAAGTGTATATTGATATTTCTTGCTTCAGTGCTCGGGTATCTTGACATGGTCGGGGGGGCTCACTCTATAGGAGGGTCTAAATCCTGAGCAGAAAAGTTAACTTTCCGACTTGGTGGGAACCCCAGGGTACCAAGTTGGATAACACCCTTGAGTAGTACAAAACTATTAGTAGATTAATAATCATGGAAGCAAAAGACTTTCTAAAAGAAGGCCAAAATTATGTGGCCAACTTAGAGACGATCCTAACAACTAAAGCCTCAGGCTTAAACAAACATGTAGCAACGGATATTAGGCATCAATTTCAATTGATGCTAAACTTACTAACAGAACAATGTGTGGAAATGTCTAATTTGGAAGGACAATTACAAGCTTATAAAACAACGGACAAAACAACATATGCGGATGTTTTAAAACGTCCCCCAAGAGAAAGATCAAACTCTAGAAAGCGTATGGAAAAACAACATGTGACCACAGTATACCCGACTAAAGAAAATGAGCATCCAGACTCTATTAAGAAAAAAATCCTCAAATCAATCGAACCTTCCAAACTGAAGATCGGTATTAAAAGAGTCAAACCGGTCTCGAAGGGAGGTCTTTTAATAGAGACAAATAAAGACTCTGATTTAGAAATCTTGGAAAAAGAAATCTCCTCTATCTCAGAATTTAAAGAGGAGATCCAACTAGTCAGATCATTAAAAAGAAATCCTAAAACATTATATACGACCTACCTAAAGACACTAGTACCAAGCATGAGCTAAAAGAAGCCTTATTAGCTCAAAATGAAGGACTAAATGAACAAGGATTAGTATTTAAGTTTCCTATCAAGCAAAAGAATGCTTTACACTGGGTGGTGGAAACTACTCCAGAATCCTATAAAACATTAATGAAAACTAAAAAAGTTTACTTTAACTGGGAGCGTTTCAACCTAAAAGAATACATAAGGCCAACGCAATGCTTTAATTGCTGTCAATATCGACACATTGCCAAGCAATGTCAGACGGAAGAGGCATGTGGCCACTGCGGGGAAGTGGGCCATAACCATAAAAGTTGAGAAAAGAACTTTCAACGTTGTATAAATTGTGCAGAGCGTAATGCAAACAATGACGATCAATTAGACGAGCAGCATTCCAGTTTTTTAAAGGATTGTCCATGCAGACAATTCGAAATAGATGAACTTAAAAAGAGAATAAACTATGGATAATTCTCAAAATATGGATAAACTAAAAGTCGTACAAATAAACTTAGCACGCTTTCATGTTGCTACAGCACAATTAAAAACGTGCATTTTTGACTATGACATTATTTGCGTTCAGGAACCTTATTGTATTAACGGAAAGCCGGCTGGCTTTCCAACTCAAACTACCATTATATTCTCCACCACAGATCGGCCTAAAACGGCCATAGTGGTGGTAAACCCAAAAATTAAGTTTATAACCATAATAGCAGAGCAAAACGTAATTATAGCTAATCTTCAATTGCAAAATAAAACAATTACTATTTTCAATTGTTATAATCAACCGATTACGGATTTGACGGACCTTTTAAATTTATTATCTTTCATAGAAAGATATATTCCTCAATATCAAGAAATAATTATTCTGGGCGATTTTAACGCTAAAGGTGAACTGTGGGGTTCCCCATTTGAGCACCCACGAGGCAGAACAGTGCGAGAATTCTCGACGATGCACAGAATGGTTATTGAAAATGATTCGGACGGCCCGCCAACATATAACTGTTCGCGAGGTCGTAGCTGGATAGACTTGAAAATAACAAGATCGAACTCAAATTCCAGACTTGTGCATAACTTGCGAGTCCTAGATACCTTAACATTAAGCGATCACTGCTATGTCTGTTTTGAAATTTCCATTCCTGATACCAATATGGCTTCAGCTCGTAAATACAAACTATGTAAAATGGACTGGCTCCAGTTCAAAGAAAGTTTAAACAATTATTTCGGACCATTAGATCCGGAATTCCCTACAGCAGTCGTAGATTTGAATAACCTGATTATCAAATGGACTAAAAAAATACAGGAATTTTGTGATAAAGCTGTCAGTGCAACATGTCGTTTCTTAACAACAAAACACAAAGGTGTTCCATGGTTGTCCACAGAACTATCCATTATGCGGAAAAAAAGTCACAGCAGAAAGAAAGCGATACCAACGCTGCATTCAAGATGAAAGTCTAAGAGAACAATATAAACAAATTTATAAAAGAAATTTAGCCAAATACAAGAGGGCTATATTACGGGCAAAGAGAAATTCATGGCGTCAATACCTAGAGGATTTATGTCCTCGGACTCCATTTGGAATTCATTACGATATAGCTAAGGGGAATATGCAATCTCCCCTCCAAATTCAAACAATCTTAAAAGCAGATAATACAAAAACTCAAACTCAAGAAGAGACCATTATGGCTCTGTTAAACTATCACTTTCCTAAGGATTCTATAATGACTGATACGTTGGAACATAGTTTAATAAGACAAGACTTTAAAAGGCCATATTATGCGCCTAATGATGTCCCCTTCACTGTTCAAGAGGTAGAATATACCATCAAATCGCTAAACCCAGGAAAGGCTCCTGAAATAGATAACATACCACGAGAAATACTCTTAGAAGTATTTTACTCAAATGAAAAACTTCACACAAAGTTATTCAATGAACTATTAAAGCGTGGTGAATTTCCCAATTGTTGGAAAATTGCAAAACTAGTCTTGTTCTCAAAAGAAGGCAAAAATGGAGAACAACCGGATGCCTATCGACCAATATGTCTCCTGAAAACTTGGAGTAAAGTTTATGACAAGTTAGTCACTCATCGATTAAGTTATTATCTGAATCCAATCAAAAACTGAGCAAAAAGCAATACGGCTTTACAGCGGGAATTAGTACTTCCGACGCTATCAAAGATATTATTGATTAAGTAGAGCAGAATAGAAGAAACAACTGCTATACAAATGTAATCTCATTGGATATTAAAAGTGCTTTTAATAACATCTGGTGGCCATTTTCATTAAAAGAACTACAGACATTAAAATGTCCTTTAAATCTATATAAAATAATAGAAAACTCATTCAAACATCGAAGAATCGTTTATGAGTTTAACGGCCAAGAATATATCCAAACTCAAGAGAAAGGTTGTGTACAGTCGGTCACAAAAGTATTTGAACACCGGTACCCCATCAGAAAATTACAAGATTGAATTTCTGAAACCAA
>KK120566.1:62737-73133 GCA_000611955.2 Stegodyphus mimosarum | reverse complement strand
ACGAAATTTAAGAGAAAGCTACGCCGGAAAAGTAAAAATACAAGAGCGCGTGCATTTGTAACAGTTAATAAATAGATATTTCGTAGTTGCTTTTGCTATCCAGAAAAATCGAGAAAATAACAGAATATGCTCGTGCATGATTAAAAAGCTTATAAAAGCTGGGGGAAAACATCTCAACTCAGTTGTTTATCAGTTGTTTTAAGCGAAGTGTTGTTGTTTACTTAGTGCTCTTATTGATTGTAGCGAATTCGCGGTGAAATCGGATTAGCTCTCTCTGTACTTTGAATTTGAGTTCTGTTTATATTTTAGTAGTCTAAAATATAAACAGAAGTAGTTATATTTTATTAGTCTAAAATATAAATACTGTGAGATATTGCGATATGGTATGAATATCTCCGAAAAAATTTCAGCATTTTGTCTTATATCTTGGGATAAGAATAAATTTTACTAATATTCTTTTATTGACTTGTGCATTCAATCCACTACGAACCCGTACGCACATAACAATGTATTTTGCGTTACTTATTTCTATAAATAAATAAAAAGAATAGAATGATATACCTAAAATCTTTTCGTTGGCAGTGTTTACTTTGAAGATAAGAAACTGCTCTAAGTGATAAGAGACTGTACGGCAGTCACGAGGAAATACTACTGCAGTACTTGTCTGCAGATAATTGCTTGGCGTTTGTTGTCCTGTAACGGTTAGGTTATTTAAATGTTGCAATGAACGAGTATCTGCCTAAGAGGAGAGGCAACCTTCGTGGAAGATTTATTGAGGAAAACTGGTTCGTATTCATGCTACACATGAAAAAACCACAATAATTAACCATACAGCATCCCTGTTTATCTGGGATCGAAATCCCAGAATTCAGTAGTCACTTTGATCACTTGGTCACTCATGAGGCCTTGAGACTATAAAGGAAATGTCCAGAAGTTACTAATGTCATATGTTATATACCTAAACTGCATAATTTCTTCCTAACTATCCATTATCCTTAGCATCATTAACAAAACGTAATTATAAAAAATTCTGTAGCAACTGATAGATTGTAATCGTTTATATTTCTTTCTTATTTAAATTTTGCATAAAAAATCAGTAAAGCGGTTTAGGCAAAAAGCGTAGGAATGGGGCATTTGAACCCTCGAATTCCACGAATCTAGCAACAATGTTCAAGAACTTGAAGCTTCAAGCATTGTTCGTTATGTTTTTGAATCCTAACGTCATAAAATGTTTTTAACTCAAAACTTTGAAAAGATCAGTTTTATTAAAGTTTATTAGTAGTGCTTACTGAAAAGAATGCAGTTGTCGTAATTCTAATTGTATTTGCTTTGTATTAGAATTAAAAGCAACTTTACAAGTTTGTTTTTATGAACTCTTAAAATAAAGTTTTATATTTTTCTTAATTTCCTTCCCCCCTCCCTTTGAGGGGGGGGGAAACTGCGTATTTACTGTGTTAACTTTCGGAACGATGCTCCATTTCTGTGCTTATTTTGCTTTAAAAAGAATATGCCCTGTCAGCAGCCGAAACGTAAGACCGCTTTTAAATTCTCTGTTCAAATTACGGCGAAAAAGATGGCTCAACGAAAAAAGGGGAAAGAGATTTAGCCAGAACCCGGCTGCAACACTTCTCCAAGATGGGAACAGCGATTCTCATCAAACTATCTCGAGTAAGTTCCAATACATGGCAAGAGCACCTTTGGAACAGCAATAGCGTTTTCCAAGAATTAACCGCGTTACAAACAGCAGTGTCATATTCAATTCAATTACACTTGAACAACATAAGACGTTTCACCGACATCCAAGCAGCATTCCTGGCTAACAAAAAAATCCAATTCACTTTCATGGACGGCCTCCCATAGGGCTTCCGTACTTCTAATTTTGGCTGGCTGCGTGGGAGATTTCATAGTTTTCCGGATATATAAAGTTAATACCAGTCAGTTTCCTTTGAAAGCTTTCACGAAGTCATCCCTCCCGTTAGCTAAATAGCTCTTGTATACTCTGCCATAATGTAGATATTCCCCTCTTGAAAGCAATATGGAAAATTGTGTAAATCTGTGTCGCTAATCAATTGTTTTTAATACGTTGAGAAAATGAAGCTCAGTATTAATGAATTTTAATAATGTACTGCATTTATTAAATTCCATTTGTATTGTTGCGTGCGTACGGGCTCATAATAGTAGACTGAATGTACAAGTCCGATAAAAAGTTAGTTAAATTTATTCTATTCACAAGGAATATATCAGAATGCTGGATTATTCCTTAAAGACATTCCTACAATATCACAATATCACGCAATATAAACAGTAGCTATATTTTAAACTACTAAAACGTTAAATAGAACGCAATCCAAAGCGCAGAGAAAGCTAATCCGAAAAACAAAATTCAGCGGCTAGGTAAACAACAACAGTTCACTTAAAACAACTACAAAGCTGAGATGTTTCTCTCCGGCTTTTATAGCATTTTAAATCGGCCGCGCGAGACAGTTCCAGCAATTTCTGTAAAGCAAAAAGAGTAGAATTACGATTACGGTTAGTCAATTACGTTTAAATAAAAATTCAAATAAAAAATGAATCTCGGACCAATGTTAAATGCATGTACTCTTGTATTTTTTTTTTTTACTTTTCCGGCGTAGCTTTCTCTTAAAATATGTCACGCGCTGCATTGCAGTAGGAAATAAAACAATTTTAATTATAATTCTATTAAAAATATCTAAATTCGTAATAGAATCTTTTCCATAAAGATAGGAGTATTTTTCAAAAGCAAGCAGTATTGTTAAATTGGTTTTTCATTGAAAGCATGTTTTAAAATATTCTTAAATTAAAAGCTTTTAATATTTAGAAGTATATTCCCCCCCTCCGTATTCTTATCTTTATATGAAAGATTCGAAATTCTGAGAAAATTAAAATTCGTCCCGGCTGTACAAAAAGGCTTTGATTTAATAAGCAGTTTTACCGGTTCGTTTTGAATTTCGATAAAACCGTTTCCGACATCAACAAATGTTTTTACCTATCGATGACGAGAAAGATTTTTATTATGAAAGTTCACTAATGAAAGCAATTATGCATTAACTATTTATATAATTATTGTATCTGGACTTCTTAAAGACATTTTGCAACAGCTGTTATTTTACGAAGAAAAGGGGGATAAGCTTTGAGCTTTAGCGATGAACCGAGTGTTTTAGACACAATTTCTTATTGTCATTTCTGTGCGTAATAACGCCTCCCATATCGACGCACTTACATGTACCTGCAAGTTGGTTATAGTATTATATGAAGGATTGGAAATTCGAGAAAAATTAGTATTCACCCTTGGTATATTCTTACATGAAGAATATTTTATAGAATGATTTGTTTCGAGTATAACAGCACAAAATGATGACTTCAATGATATCATTGTCTGTGTTGAAAGTGACATCCTTGAACTGAACTCTTCATAACCGGGAACAGAAGAGAATCTGAGTGGGCCAGGTCAGAAGAATAGGGAGGATGGGGAAATGCTGTAAAGCTTCAGTTGACCAAAGTAGCCTATGGAATTGCGGCACGGTGAAGAAATTCACTTTCTTGATGTAAGATGACTCCTTTCAAATTTTCTCTCGCCTCTTCTCTCCATATCATTTTTCAATTTGTGTACCAAATTTAAAATTGATATGGAGTGTACCAAATTGAAAACTGATATAAATCACTTCTAGACTTCCCCATAGATGGCACAGGTAACTAATAAAGCAAAATGTCTTTGAGATGGGGTTGTAGGGTTTCCCTTATTTTGCATAACAAATTTATTTAATGTTTGATACCTTTCCTGAACATCTCAACTTCCCCTAGTATTTTCTCGCCAGAATGTAAATTTAAAGTTAAGTGAAGGGAGTATTTAAACGGGTAAAACTCTGAGTTTATTCAGAGCGTGTTTTCGCTAGCCAGCGCACGTTTCGTTGCTACCTTGCTGTTACGCCAGTAAGCCTTTTTGGCCATTTCGAATTTATCGTCCCGCCTGTTAGGTTTTTGAGAGTCAACCTGTTAGGTGTAAATTAACATGCTAATCCAGCACTATTCTATTTTAGATTTGACTTGAAGTATATTCTACATTTAAGTTCCCACCGCAAGTTGACTGTGTTTTGTAACGCACGAAGATCGTGCCTTTCTGTTAAACTTTGATTTAATACAGGGTTACTTTTCACTCTTCTTCTGTGCTGGTATTTATTCACGTCTGTGCGAGAATTCGCCAGGTTCATTGTAGGATCTAGAAGTAGTTTATGTGGAGTAGCAGAGACGGATCTTACAAGGTTAGAATTCTCTTTTAATATTCAATCATAGGTATGGCCCAAAATGGTGGCATCATAAGTCCCTACTTTAGCTATTACGGTGTTATATATATAAAAAATTTTAGTCACATGGGGGTTTAGGCTTCAGTTCTATCCATGCATTTGTCTTAGGCTAAATCCTGTTTGGTGAGTGCGTGCTTTGACCTCCTTGAGATGGTGGATAAAATTTTGCTTTTGGCCAGAGTGGATTTCTAGGTATTTGAACAGTCAGTCAAAAGGATTTGTCAAGTTTTTTTACGCTTTCACTGAACTCGCAGTCTACCGGTTTGCTCTTGCAACTACTCCTGTTAAATCCTTTCTTTTTTTTAGCCCAAATGGCGTTAGCAAGAACGGCTATTAGTCTCAAAACGGGATTTTGCGTTCAAACCTATAAGAGTTTGAATCACTTTTTAAATTGTTGCCACTAAATATTATCACCCTGTATTATATTTAAAGAAATTAAACAATAAAGAATCTGTATGAAAGTACTTTTTCGCACTGTGAAAAAACAAAGGTACCTACAGCCATCAAATTTCGAATGACGTAGCTCTCCTCCCGAATATGAGCCTCTGGAAGCCCAAATTTGGAATTTTTTCTATTGCCTGTTTCATATTTTACAAAATTTTAACGAATTTTTATTGAAAAAGGTCAACGATTTCAAAGCAAGAAGTGGTAATACAGTAGGATATAAAACATTTTTATCTCCAGCGCGGGAAACTGTCTATAGGAAATTCTAAAGATTTGCTGTTTTTAAATATTTTCAGCCCAAAGTGCAAAAATGCTAAAGTAAGTGCTAAAGTAAAAATATTTTATTTCGAACAGTGTTGCCCCTGCTCGCTTTCAAATCGTTGAGATTATTAATAAAAAATCGTCAGATATTTACGAAATAAATTACAAAACAAATTCGAATTTCAAAATTCGGGTTTCCAGGTGCCCATGTTCGGATGGAAAACTACGTTAATCAAAATTGGATGGCTCTAGGTACTGCCGTTTTTCACAGTGCAAGGAACATACATACATACATATGTGCAGATTCTTCATTATCTAATTTCTTTAAATATAAATCAGGGCAGTAATATTTGGTGGCAACAATCTGAAAACGCCGTTTATAGTGATTCAGGGCGAAATGACATTTCGAGACTTTTTGAGCTAAAAATGAAAGAAAACTGGTCAGTTTTACGAAATTTTTCATAGTATGTTACAAAACGCCTTTACCCTAGGAAATTTTAATTACCTAGCGCCGTTTCTTTCCTGTGAGGCTGAAAACTTTTTACCTTTCGTCAATAATTGTCGTGAATGCAATGGGTATCATCTGTGAAGAAAAGCACGTTTAATAAAGCTTTAAGTTGGCTTTGGTTTTTACATCTGTACTTTTCTCTACCAATTACTAAAAGATTAGTTTTATTATATACAACAGTTAATATAGCAATAATACACCGAAAGCAAGACTGCTTCGGAATTAGATGTGTATACAATCAATTTGCGAATAACCATAGGCGGGCTAACTGGTTCTCGTCCGGAAAAAATCTTTAATTTGCTTACGATAGAATGATGGGCAAACTATTATTATAGACCATCAACATAAAACAAAACTTTCTAGTAAAATCCACAGTTTCTGCGAAAAGAAAAAAAATCCTACAGTTTCTACAAAAAGGAGAAGAAAAACATGTGAGATTAAAGATAATTATTTATGATTTAGTTTTTCCATTTCTAAAGAGCTTTTTTCTTCCACTATTTTACACTTTATTACTTTTATTTTGAATAATTATTTAATTTTATAACGACCTGAATTTATTCTCCAGATTAAACAACATGAACATGCAAGTAAATTGTTAATAATATTTTTTTGTGTGAATAATAATATAGGTTACTCCTTTTGCCCCCCTTTTTTTAACTACCCTCGGATTAAACGAGATTTAAAGGTCACTATGTCACCGGTATTGCCTAAGTTGATCATAGCACGATCACATGTGTCACCTTGATATGTTAAAGAAGTTCTAAAAGTAAATAAGTAAAATTAATAATATAACTAAGTGGTTTAAATGCCAAATTTTCAGTTAACATTATATAAGTTCTATTTTTTTAATTTAAAATCAAGTGATAAATTATCTTCAGATAATTTTACATAATTTTATTCAGGCTAGTTTCTCTGTATAGTTATTTGTTTGGGTCAAATATATAAAACAATTTTCAACCTACTTCTACGCTCTAATTTTCTTGAAATTTTACTTACATATGCATTTGCAATGGCAATACAATATTTCGAAGTAATTGTTTTTGCGAAATTCCATACAATTTAATTTTATCATTGAAGCAATTTCTTAAGGAATTTTAACCTTGCTTATTAACCGAATATATAATCCCAGAATTTCTATTATTGCACAATGGAACTGGAAATAGTTTTCAAATGATTTCAATAGTATACAATAAAGTATGTTCGGAATTTGTAACCTAACTTACAGATTATAAATGCTTTTTGATAATTATAAATGAATTACAAATGATTCAAAAGTGATCTATGGGCTGATGTGAGTAGCGGGAATTACTAGCAAAGGGTATGTTTTAATTGAAAATTTTGGAAAATGAATTAAATGTTATCTTTTACAATCGGACAAATTGAAGGCGTCTTAGAAAAAGTGAAATCACGTACTTCCTTGCTATGGTGAGGGAATAATTGCTCTACATTCACAGGTAATAGGTTTTTTTTTTTAAATTTTATTTACTTTCTTTTCGTGAATTAAAAATATAAAATAAAATACCATATTCAGGTCAATGCAATATTTTTATCTAAGCTTAAGAAGCTAAACGTTTGCTTAATTCTTACTGGGTTTGATTTCAACTAAATGTACTTGAATTTTTCTTTGAAAATTTTGATTTAAATTCCGTCATTGTTTGTAACCCTAGGATTTTATTTTTGTCACATTTGATCAAGAATCTAATGACAGTGAAAAAATAACTTAATTTTTACTGTCTACTGCATTTCATTTAAATTATGTTACTTGAAAATACTCTTTATACTTTACTTTTAAGGTAAATAATTCCTTACAACTACTTTTATTTCGAATTTTGAGAAGTAAATGAATAACTAATTTGAAAAATTCTAAATCTCGATGTAGGAAAACACAATTATTATTTAGAAATACTTCAAAAACTCAAAGTATAATAAAAGATCTTAAAACTATTCCAACAAATGATTTTTAGGAATCAGTCAGAAAACTTCATGGACTCGCCAAGATATGGAAATTTTAGATGGAATATATACTGGCTTCCGTAAATTAAGCACGCAATGGTAAAATCAACAAAAAAAAAAAAATGGAAAATACAAAGCTTTAATTAATACCGAATTGCTTACGAAGCTATCAAATCTGTTTATGCATGAAAGAAAACAAACGTTATGTACAAAGATGAAGACAGTACAGTGGCACCTCGATATACGAGTGTTTTGAGATACGAGCCATCGAGCGAGCGGTATTTTGCTTTGAGATGAGATCAAAATTTGAGATACGAGGAATCGCACACTACACCGCTGCACATGATCCCAATATGCGCGCGCATGTTGGTGTTGTGTGCAGCGTCTGTGTTGGTGCAGCGAAAAATTAGTTTTGAAGGAGCCAGAGATGAAGGAGGTTATCCCTACAAGAGATATAAAGGAGATCTTGGAAATGTGGGAGAAAGTTGTAGAGTTCGTGGATAAAAATCACCCCAAAAATGTTGCAACTGGTTGTGCATCGGAGTTGTTCAACGGAATTTGCCTAAATCCTTTCCTCTATATCCTGAAAGGGAGGAAGAAACAAACCTCCTTGGACAGTTTTTTAAATTATCTGCAGGTGAAAATGAGCAAAGCGTGACGAAAAAAGCGAAGACCAGTAACGAAAATTAAGCGCTTCCGTAAGCACTTCACGTTTTCTTTTATCATGTTTTTATAGAATATGTATTTGTTAGATATAAATAAATGTATCTTCTTGTAAATACATTTTTCTTATTCAAAAACACTTCACAAAAACAACTCAGGTGGCGTTTTGGGAGCTGGAACAGATGAATGGCATTTCAATTAATTTCAATGGGGAAAATTGCTTTGAGATACGAGCAATTTGGCATACGAGCAAGGTTACGGAACGAATTAAACTCGTATGTCGAGGTACCACTGTATTTGACTTTTGTAAATAATATGACGACTCCAGATCTGCGTGATTGACAAACTGGTGTTTAAAGACAAGAATAAACAAAACTTACGTTGATAAAGTATGTGATCACCCAGGACCATCATACAAATTTTACAGCAATTGCTCATCTTTTCAATGTGGTCAGCCATCACAAATGCTAGTAATAACTATTCCTTCATCTGAGCAGTTTCGAATTGTCTCAGACTGGATGGAGAAAGAAAACGTGCTGAGACAGCACGCTCGAGGGCATTCTAAATATTTTCAATGGAATTAAGGTTAAGGAAATGCAACGGCTACATATGAGGGATGCCCTTGCTCTTCAGGATTCCTTAACGATGTTGGCTCGACAGAGGTGGGTATTGTCACCCATGCGGAGGAAACCAGAACTAGCGTAGAGTCTGAGAGTGCAATGCAGGATTTCATACCAATATAGTGCAGCCACCAGTTTTAAAAGAAAAACCGTCTTTAAAAATGTGCAATTGGGTGCGATATCACATTGGTAATTCCAACTCGTACCATGATGTTGCCATATCTGATACGATGATCAAAGATATTTTGAGCCTGATTCGTGTACTTCGGTTCTCTTCAGACTTTCACACGCTTATCGCCTGATTCCAGGGCAAATCTTGACTCGTCCGGGAACAATCTAAGACAGAGTGATTGAGATATTGAGGTCACCACTTTAATCTTGCCCTCTGGACTGGGTGATTAATCGGAAACACACTTAATACTCAGGAATACAGTCCATTCATGTGTGAAGCCTTCGGAGACCTTCGTACTGGCAGATATTGTCTTACCAAATAGCGCTGCAACTGCGGATGTAACAGTTGTGAAGGTCACTCATCTGTTCTGCTTGGCTACTGCAGCAGAAGGGGTGGTAACCTTTAGTCGACAGGTCACAGGTCCCTGGACAACTGCTTTACTTGTTTAGAATTGATGCCACATTCTAGAAATTACCGAATAGTCAACGTCCAAAAAAACAGCGACATTTTTGATTGATTGTCTTGCTTCAGTGCGTCCAACAGTGTGCATTCGCCTTCTTTCAGCCATAGAAACACAAATATTATCAAAGAATTATCATAAGAATGTGATAAGCACTCGCAAATACACACTAATGTGATAAACACTTCTCATCGACATTTAAATGACCCTCCTCAAGCTCTTCAGGAGGCTGGTGTCTTCAACGACTGCTTACTTAGCATATATGTTTGGACAGTCAGTTCTGATTGGCTCTAATACACGATATTTGCATGCTGCCATCTTCATCCGCAGTGATTTTCAGCCACTCACATTCAACTATGCCATTGAAAATTGGTAATTTGCACTGCTTGTTTAACTACTGGACACTAGTGAATTTATGTGACTAAACAAGCTGTTTTCGTCAAATATTGAGCTTTTAGCTGTCTGGCTTTCTAACGACAACTCGCCACTAAACTTACAAGAGTAATCAAGCATGTGAAAAAATAATAGGTGCAAAGCTCGCAGGTCGTCCGCAAACCTAGAACAAGGCTTATAAAGTAGAGAAGGCGCCATCAATATTTATAATCGTAGCATAGCAAACGAGATATATCTGCGAAGTTTGAGGCATTTTAGGATCAACGAGTCTCACAATGAGCGTCTTCTGAAGTCTGATGTATATCCATTAGCTAATACGTGCCACTTATTGTTCCATATACTACCTGCTTCAAGAACCATGAAAATTTGCTGCCCTTTATTCGACATTCTTTTGTGCTTTCGGGCAATTGCTGCTAAGGATTTTTATTGCTTCGAGTACTGGCCACTTCTTCGTTACCTCCATCACCAGTCTGTAACATGAAGATTGCAGGCCATTTGGCTAATCGTACAACGTACGTATTTTCTTAAACACGCTTGTTGATCATGTGCGTGCTCTGTACATACTACCCAAGCAACAGTGACTATGTCATGTCACTGCCA
>KK120566.1:13433-62712 GCA_000611955.2 Stegodyphus mimosarum | reverse complement strand
CATAGTCAGTGACTGCCACATGTCAGGAATGCACCTTATCACCTAGCGACACTGTAACTCGCAAATACATTTCTTTTGTCAGACCTGTAAGTGTAGAAAGGTACACGCTAATTTATGTGCCTTATTCAGATATGTGCGGGCGATTGCGAAATGCCCCACTGTGCACCAGATATATTTTATTTTCACCACGCTCACCCTTCAAAATTTCATTGGAATTGTCGTCGTTAAACGCAATTGTAGCTAAATATAAAAAGATACACAATTGCCACAGAAAAATCAAGACTGTAAGTTTTTCGGTTAAAAACAAATTTAATTTAATTGAAAAATTTACAGGCGAAGGAAAGCTGAAAAATCTAAAACTTTCCATTAAAAGAATTTTAAGAACACTTATTAAGAAAATTATTGATTTTTAAAGCAATCAAAAACCTCTGCAGTTTCCTAGTGGAAAAAAAAAGATAAACTGTTCTTTTGTCGCACAATTATATTGAAGATAATTAATCCCCGCAAGGGGTTTGGTGGAATGGTTTTATTCTATGCAAAATAGCCTGTTTTCCGGTTTCTGGGTGCAGCGCGCTTGTTTCTTTTTTGCTCTGCGATATTAAGTCATCAACAAAAGCTAATTTGCGTTTTCTAGCGCTTAGATTCATTAATTTTGTAATAAATTTAAATATTCATTTTTATTTGTGGTTATTAGGATGTTATTAAAATAGCGGATGAATAATTTTCTCAGTGGAATTCGCTTTAAAGAAAATTACAACGTATATAATACACTGAAATACATTGTTTATAGATTAATTTTTGAAGAAAATCTTTGAAACTGAGAAATCAGACAGCAGGTAACAGTGGTAGATTTATCACACCCAAAGCAGATTTATTTTTAGTACGAAAGCTAAGACAAAGGACGTGGAAGAAAGGGATTCTGTTACCCGGATGCCTTCAAAGCGAATAGAATTTCCTACGGAAACAAACAAATCGAAGGTTAATAGTTGCCACATTTTATGTTTAATATGTGCATTTTTCATACTAGAAAAGCCATCAATAAGATAATTAATTTTCAGAAGTAAGAAAAGAAGCACATTGATCCATCAAAAAATCACAATGAGTTACAAAAGCATTCGACTACCTTTAAAGATAACCTTAAACATCGAGCAATTTAAAAAAAATAATTATAAATAAACTATTATCTGAAATTTTCTATTTATTTTTTAATATTATGCAAAAATAAATTTATTCAAAATTCAAGGAAGTAGTGGCAGTAAACAATAAAAGAAATTAAACTATCCACACCCAAAAAAAAGTATTCGGGCAACATAAAAACTGAGCATTTCCAGATTTTAGTAATTACATTAATTATTTTGTCATAACGCAAACTACAAATTTCGTAATTGTTTAGCTAAATTACTGATTTAGAGTAACTTCAAATTTCGAAAGTGATTTTTTCCAGAAGCTTCTAACAATCTTATGGGGCTAATTCTACTTCTTTCCACTTTCAAGTCTAACTCTCACCCTTCCAATATTAAAGCTATTTTGTGACTTATCTCATTTGCCTGACAGTAAAGCTGCGTTCAGACCACGGTAGAAAGGGCATAAGTGGTTTAATCCGAGCTGCGTTGCCAGGCAACCAGTCTGTGCTAGGTCATTAAATCTCCTTTAGTGCTCTTGGCATACAGTTCGAAGTTTTCAACTTTATGCTGACTTGGGATAAGCGAACGCGCCAAACCTGAATGGGAAAACAGAGCGGAAAAACTGTAGACACATCCACGCATGCGCAAATTTAGCTTCTCTAAGTGGGTGCGGCTTAGACTCTGTGTCGCTGGTGTGAATGGAATTCCCGCATTTTATTCCTTGTGACTATGTGATATTTACGTCGCAGTCTGAACGCAGCCTAACATCAGGATAAGCCCACGAAATTCATTGTGATTAGGAGTGTAAGTTTGCTCCTGTCATTGGCTACAGCCTTGAGCACCATACAGCCGACAGTACGACTTTGCTCAGTCCCCCCTCCCCATTTTGATGAAGAGCACCCCTTGAGAACGGGTCCGGCAGTTGCTAACTACTACGGTTAGGCGGCATTAAAGTTATGGCGTGAGTTATCACTGATAGCGCAAATAAATTGTAAAAGCATACAAACACGCATATCTAACTTAAGTATATTCTACCTCATCACTTGTGAGGGATAAATTAAAGTAATAAAACAGAAAATGATCAGTCCCTGGATTAGGTAGAGAAACAAACTGCCCTTTAAAAGTCTCTGTATTTACAAAAGCATAACTTTCTGAGCGATGGTATAAACTATTGATCAGAAACTAAAAGCTCGCTTAAATTTTAATTCACCAACCAAGCTAACATCTTCAAATTCTAATTCCTTCTCACGCAAGGCTTTTCGCTAAGAGGGAAGCTTGTTGGGCGTACAACCAACGTTAATACAAACTTTCGTGCAGTTATGATCTCATTCCCTAACTTTATACTAAATTGCTTGCCAAGCAGATTTGCATAATTCTCTGGAATGAACGAGTCTGTGACGAAATGGCATACAGAAAAAACGTAAATTAAACATGATTTCAGTGAAACTCAACCTAAATAACCCAAGCTTACTTTAAGTGAAAGAACTTGAATTATTATACACTTGAAAAAAAATTATTTACATAAAGGAACAAATTTCTAATTGATTAGAACAATACTTCTCAATCTATTTTGGCCCTATGCACCTCTTTCATCACTGCTAGATGACCATTCCCCCTGTTGCTTCTAAAAAATAGAAAAATACACACACTTTTATTTAAACTCAGATTTTTTCAATGTGTTTTATAAACCAAACAAGAAAAAATATAGAAAATATTGATGAACACCACAATTCGAACAAAAGTAGTTATTTATATTGTGGAGTTCCGGGGAGGAACCTAATGAACAGATAAGCGAATATTCGCTTTAGTTCAGGAACAGAGACGTAAACTCGAGAAGGGTTAATTACCTTTTATTGCTGAAAATAAGAATTAACAGATGGTCCATTTCTCAGGGCGTACAGCAAAGTCTCCACTTGGGCTAGCTGAAAATAATAAGAAAAAAGAGTTAACTAATGCTTAACTACAGAGATATAGCCGAAGCTGTCAAAATTCTAAGTAGTTGGCCCCTAAAACGGATAAGCTAGCGAAGCTGTCAAGGACCTGTAATACGACCGAGCGTAGTAACAGCTTAGAGAGTCGTAGCCAAAAGGCAAACGCGCGCTAGTCAGAAACTCTGAGGATCTGTCTCGAAGTCAGCGGAACTTCGACTTAAATAATTACTCTATTCATTTGCATTAAACGCGATAATAAAAACACATTCTGGTAGGAAATTGTAAACTGAAATTAGAATGGACAAGAAAGTAGCTTTAACTAAAGATAACTGTTAAAAACATAGGATAAACGTTACAATATTCATAAATTATAACTAAATACTCAACAGGTAAATAAAAGGTTGACTAAATTCCCCCGCTGAAACTTTACAGTTCCCTCCTGGTTGAGACCTACGGAATTAGGGTTTTATGTTTAGGAATACAAAGCGTATTAAAAAGGTATTAGAAAGGAAAATAAAAAAAATGAAATCAGAATTGGGGACACAGAATATTCTGAACTGTCACGAAGAGAAGTGAGTTATTAAGCATACCAGAGAAAATCCTACTGAACTAGCAAGGGGACTAGAACATCCTACTGAACTAGCAAGGGACTAGAACATCCTACTGAACTTGCTAGGGAACTAAAATTTGCAGCATTTTCTGGTAATTGAATATTACGAAATTACGATAATAAAGGACGGGCTGCCAGAAGTAGATAATGGATTAGTGACAGTAGTTGGGAAGAAAAATAGAATTTTACAAAAAAATTTGCTAATAAAGATCAGAACTGTTGGAAATGTAATTTGAAGCAACGAATTGAAATTCGAATTATGTAAAATAAACAAGACGAAAATTGACAAAAGCCCAGATAAGAGTTTATTTAACGCAATCTTTGTATTATTGTCATATACAGGTGCCCCATCAAGACCACACAGTCTCTGCCCAGCCAGATTCCTCGCCAAGAATACATAAAAATTGAGTGCTTATACGATTCATAGTTTTTGAGATAAATTAGAAAGAAGAGTATAACCTTATATTCGGTAGGAAAAAAAAGTTTGTTGAAAACTGAACTTTGTAAATCAAAAAATCAAAGAGAAATGGCATATTATTAAAAGGAATAAATTATGTGCTAATTGTTTGAAAGATAGTAAAACGCCTCCCATTTTCAAATGTCGTGCAGGCATGTGTAAATCTTGTTCAAAGCCACATAATACAGTGTTATGTTCAAAAAATTCAAATGATGAAAAATGTCATACACTCACGGAACACGGAGCCTCTACTATTTGTAGTAATAACACCACGGTGTCTTCACGCAAGCAGTTTTGTTACCTACTGCAGTTATTTATGTGAAAGATATTAATGGTGATTTACAAAACTGCAGGATGCTTAATTGGTTCAGATAGCCAGGGTTCATTTATTCGGAAGCACTGTGTAAATTTATTGCAGCTAAAGCGTACTAGTGCAAACATAAGTGTAAATGGCTTAAGCTCGCAAAAAGGGTTGGTAAGGTTTTAGGTTCAGTTCAATTACAAGCAACATCTCCACTTTATAAAAACTCAAGCTTTTTTTGTTAATGTATTAGTTATACTCAAGATCACATGCGAACTTCCTCAATATCAAGTTGATAGGTCTGTTTTGACAGCTTTTAAACACTTGCGGTCGGCAGATACAAATTGCTTCCAGCCTGGCCTAATAGATACTCTTTTAGGCGCAGATGTATTTGGTGAGATAATGCTTCATGGACGTTTAACTGTTCCGGGACATTCGTTAACAGCCTTAAAATCAGTACTCGGTTGGGTCATTATCACAAACAATTATATCTAATTAGGCTAGTTGTACCAATGTTCAATTTCAGCTTGAAAAGTTTTGGAAATTAGAAGAAATTTCAGAAACAAAGCCTTACACAGAAAAAGAAATTGAGTGTGAAAATCATTTCGAGCAGAATTTTTCTCGTGACTCGACAGGTAGATTTGTTGTTCAGTTTCCATCTCGTATGTCTAGCAGTGAACTTGAGTCATCTAGAGATGTTGCTGCACATCGTTTACAACACATTGAACGTCAATTTATTAGGGATAAATCTCTTTCCAGTCAATACCACAAATTTATGGAGGACTATCAACAACTTGCTCAAATGGAATTGATTTCAGAAAACGAAATTGATGTTCCAACTAATTCTAGTTTTTACCTTCTGCACCATTCAGTTCCGGATAAAAATGGTGATAAATTTCGAGTGGTATTTGATGGTTCTGCTAAATCTTCCAGCGGTATTTCTCTTAATGAGAAATTGATGGCTGGTCCACAGTTACAGACTTGTCTGACAACATTAATTTTTCGTTTCAGAACTCACAGAATAGCTATAACCGCGGACGTAGAGAAAATGTACAGACAAATCATACTACAAGATGCAGACTTTCAAAGAATAATCTGGCGCGATTTACCTTTTAAACCAATTCAGGATTTTCGATTAACCAGGATTGCTTACGGTACTACATCAGCACCGAATTTTGCAGTAAAATGTTCACAGCAGTTAGCAATAGAAGAAGCAAATAATTTTCATTTGGCTTCCAAGACATGTCTTAGAGACTTCTACTGCCCAGAAATAGTTCAATAACTGAAGCTATAGAATTACAAATGCAAATGAATCAGATGTTGTCACGTGCAGTATTTATTCTAAGAAAATGGGCATCTAACAGCAAGGAAGTCTTGAATTCAATTAATCCAGATTTGTGCTTATCAAATGTTTCTTTGAACATAGACAATGATAATACTGTAGAAATGCTAGGATTCCTGTGGCATCCAGATTCAGACATATTTTTTTTTCAAAGTCGATTCATCATATCCTGAAGTCATAACCAAACGAGCACTACTTTCAACAATTGCAAAGACCTTTGACCCTCTTGAATAGTTGGCACCGATCATAGTTTGGTATAAATTAATTATGCAAAAATTGTGGAAACATCAGTTGCAGTGAGATGAAAAAGTTCCTCCAGATAATGCATGTGAATGGAAACAACTTACAGAAGATACGTTACTTATTAAAAGTATAAAAATTTCACGATTCTTGTTGGTTGAATCAGATAACCAGTTTCAATTGCACGGGTTTTGTGACGCCTCAGAGAAGGAGTACGCCGCTGCAATTTATTATCGTTCTGTGTTAGATATTGGACAAATCAATGTTCAGTTGGTGATGGCCAAGACAAGAGTTGCACCATTAAAAACCATATCATTTCCTCATTTGGAACTTTGTGGAGCATTCCTGTTGACTAAATTGATGGACTTCACCTATAAAGCTTTGGATACTCCTATATTACAAGCTTGTCTTCATACTGATTCAACTATTGTATTGGCTTGGATAGAAGATCATGCAAGCCGATAAAAAACTTTTGTCGCCAAGAGAGTAGCAAAAATCCAGACTTTGTCTTCTCCTGTCCAGTGGCATCATGTGAATGCAAATACTAATCCTGCTGATCTTGCAACTCGTGGTGTGTCATCATCAGCACTGGTTACTTCATTGTGGCTACGTGGTCTAGATTTATTGTATGATTTATTTCCTTTTCAGCCAACATCATCTACACCACTACTGAAGGAGTCTGTACCCGAGCAAAGACGTGCTTTACAGTTAACAACTGCTGCCAGTCACTTTATCAGGACCTCTGCAGGTTCTAGTTGATTTCGCATACATAACTATAGTCCTGAGTAGGAACAGGGAGCTTACTAAAAGCTATGTTCGTGCGTGTGTAGAAGATACAACAACGATGAAGAGGGTTCAATTACCCTTTATTTGCTTATCGATTTTACATACGTTCCCGAACTTCGGGATACAAAGACCAACCACTTGGAACTAAAAGAATATAATACTACTAACTAACTAAAATTTAAATAAGAGCTAACTTTGAATATCTTGCACAGATGACTAGCACTAAGACTGGCCTTTTAAATAACTACGTCTGTAGTACGCGAACTGCGAAAAACTACAATACGTCTTTAACTTTCAAGAGGGTTAAACTTCTGGCCTTAAAGGCGGACAGTAACTGGTGGCAAGCTCGCGTGAAGACTCGTGGCAAGAGGGCTTCTTTCTTTCTTTCTCCTACTTGGCAAAAAGCCACAACTTAAATATAAGCGTTAGCAAGCACAATTTGCATAAACATATTCACGCGTTAATTCTGGCCGCAAGTGGAAAATAAGAGATGATAGTAAACTTTTAAAATAAAATAAACGTTAGTGAACTTAAAATCCTTACAACTTGATAAACGCTCATGATTTATTTTATAAATATTCTTCTCTCATCAAACTTAAACGTGTTATAGCATTATGTCGGAGGTTTGTAAATAACTGTAGAAATTCAGGAGATAAGGTAAATGGATTTTTAAAAACTAGTGAATGAACTAAAGCTATGCACGTGTTAATTAAATTAATGCAATATGTTGAATTTAAGAATGAAATTAATACTTTAAGCAGAAATCAGTCATTATCTTGTACAAGCAAAATTTCATCTTTAAATCTATTTTTGGATAACTCAGGTATTCTCAGGGTGGGTGGTCGCTTGCGACAAACAAATCTTGCATTTGGCATTAGGCACCCCATTTTGCTGCCAAAGAGGCACATTTTAACTCATCACATTGTTAGACATTACCATGAAATACTTGTGCATGCAAGTTCACAACTCATGCAATCTTGTATTCAAGAACAGTATTGGATCATAGGTGCTACAGCTGGTATCAGAAATTTGGTTAGAAAATGTATAAAGTGCTGAAGAATTAGAGCATCTGTCACTAATCAATTGATGAGCGACTTGCCATCTAGTCTCGTTTTCCTTGTTCCTGCATTTTTGCGGTGTGAAGTGGATTACGCAGGTCCTTTTCAAATTAAAGCAAATAAGGGTCGAGGCTCTAGATCATTCAAAGCATCTATAGCTCTATTTGTTTGTTTTACGGCAAGAGCTATTCACTTAGAATTAGTAACTGATCTTTCAGCAGATGTTTTAAATGCAGCTCTTAAGAGGTTCATTTGCCGTATGGGTAAAAGCAGCGATATATACAGCGATTGCGGTTCCAATATTGTTGGAACAAAACGGAAACTCATGGCTTGCTAGATCTACAAATTATAACCAAGAAGTTAGTAGATATTTGGTTGATAATGGCATTAATGGCATCTAAACGTTCCAGGTGCGCCACATATGGGTGGACTCTGGGAAGCTGGTATAAAATCAATAAAATATCATTTGAAACGAGTAGCTGATGAAACGAGGTTGACATATGAAGAATTTGAAACATTTCTCATGCAAATAGAAGCTTGTCGTAACTCGCGACCTTTAACAAATTTATCTAATGATCCAAATGACTTATCAGCATTGACCATTTTTTTATTGGTAGATCATTAACAAGTATCCCTGAACCAAATTACATTGAAGTTAATGTTTCCCCTCTCACTAGACGGCAACATATTCAAAAAATGGTTCAACAATTTTGGAAGCGTTGGCACAAAGAATATATGTGTCGATTACAACAAAGACCAAAATGGCTTTTGCCAGCTAAAAATTTTCAAGTTAATGATCTGTGTCTCATAAAGGATGATAACTTACCCCCCACTAAATGGAAAATGGGTAGAATTGCTCAATTACATCCTGGTCCTGATAATATTATTAGGATTGTGACTATTAGAACTTCAGATGGCATGGTCAAAAGAAATATTTCAAAATTGTGTTTATCACCAATTTGAGTTTTAATTCATATGTATCATAAATTAAGCATTATATGATGATTTTAATAGCGTATTGTGTTTTTTGAATTTTCTGAATTGTAACCACTGAATGCTGAAATAATATTTCAGGTAGCGGCATGTTCGCGCTTTATATAAATTTTAATTTTGTTCTCTGCAAGAGGGCGCCTGCGAGCGCCGAACTATATCTATTGTACCATCTTGTTCTTCTCACCGCCAATAAACGCAATAACGAACGTGTGTGTCTACTTTCCATCAACTTTACAAAATTATTGTAGATGTTAATTATATAAGCAGAACGCATTATAAGAAACGAATGCAAACATTTGTCCAATAAACATATAAAATAATTTTAATATTAAGCAAAAAAATGCAACTTTAGATTCCGATAGGTTTTGAATGCAATTCTATCCATGTCAATGCGATCAGGCATAAGTCTTTCCTTTTCAGAAGCAAAAATAAATAAAGTGATAAATATAAATATATAAAAAAAAGAAAGAAAGTCTGAAAGCTTTCAGATTTTAAATCACGCCCAAAGGGGCGTTTTTTTAACATTTATGTATTACCTTTATTTATCAAATATCATGTTCTTCGCACTTAAACCATAAAATTCAGTTCAACAGCAGTATCGCAAAATAATATGAAAACGAGCATATTTTTAGAATTTTCGATACACAGTCTCAAGAGCTGGAGATAAAAATGCTTTTTTCTGTACAACGTTGTCATTGCTCGCTTTGAAATCCTTGAGTCTGTTAATCAAAAATTAGTTAAAGTTTTACAAAATATGAAATCGATAATAAAACAAAATCCAAATTTCAAATCTGGGCTTCCAGATGCCCATATTCGAAGGAGGATTATATTATTGAGAATTTGATGGCTCTAGTACCGTTGTTTTATCACAATGCGAGAAACATGCATACATTTTTGCAGATTCTTCATTGTTTAATTTCTGTAAATATAATACAGGGCGATAATATTTGATGGCAACAATTTGAAAAAGTAAACAGCGCTTTTGGTGAATCAATGCAAAATGCCAAAAGGAAATTAATATCTTTCTGGGGAAATTGCCCCTTTGGACAAATTAATGAGAAAAAAATTTTTTTTTAAATATTAAACTTCGAGTTACCCGATATGGTATCAAAACAGACGGATATTCAAGATTCTTTTGCATTCGCAATTATTCACACATTCGGTATATTTATAGTCTTACATAAATCATCTTTCATTTAAATGTAAATATTTTTAACCTTATAAGTAAATAAAGATGCTAAATAATCGTCCTCATATTATCAATTAATTTAAACGAAATGATTATTGCAAAATTTTTAATTTTCCTTTCTAAGTTTTATTAATAAACAATAATGTGGAAATTATTATCTTTAGAACTTAAAATGAGTAATTGAAAATATAGAAAAGGAAAATGACAGTGATATTTGAAACAGTAAAAGTGAAATTTATGCAGAAATAGCTGTTTATTTGGTAATTTTTCTTACGGAACACAGTAATCGAATTTTCACAATCCGGAACAACACATTCCGTATTCGAACCCTTTCAGAAAGTCTTTCTGAACAGAAATCGATAGATAGCGTGAATTTTTAAAAAGAACTCCATCTCGATACTGCATCAAAACATGTCGCTTTCATTAAATTTATTCAGCATCCTCCGGTACGATAATGGCTTTAAACAAAGCAACATTGTCAACAATAGGTGGCAGCAGTGCGAAAATGCTAAACAAACACAACAAAGAATACCTTAAATTTTCGCAGGCATTGTTTGAAAATTCCGCATCAAAACCTCGTTCCATTATTCATTCATTCCTTTCTGAATTCGCCATCATTCAGATAAAACTCCAGAAAGAGAAGGGAGTTGCAAAAAAGGAGGGACTTGAAAGCAATCGACTAAATAACCTCAGGAAAAGAGCGAGGCTCACCGAAAAATTTGACACTCGTGAGTCCCATGTTCATTAAACGAGGATTATTAGCAAGCTAGCGACCCGGCCTCAACATCCCAATGGACGATTTGCAAGTTTGAGGTGCCCGCAGGACGTTAACAACACAACCGGAGCCGGTGGAATCCTCCAGGGATCGCTGCCAACCGATAGAGCCAACATTCCTGGTGGATTTCTAAAACCTTCCCGAATTTTCCAAAACTGCCTACGCTACTAGTATAATTACTAAAGAGTTTTCAGCCTACAGGCGAAGTTGTAACCAGACTCAAGGGAATATGGCGGGATTACGGTGAAGATTATTTTGTTCTTTCAACAAACATCGGAAAACCGTCGCAAATGAAAAAAAAAAATAAAAAGAGTTTATAAATAAATAAATAGACAGTATATTTATTTATTTTTCGTACTCCTTTATTCGCCCACCAGCAGAAGGAGCTGGTGTCTCTTGTGTTTTAAACTGCATTCCGTTGAGTGAATGATTAATTTGAAAAGAGTTTCGTAGTTTCGAATTCTCTGGATTTTTCATTCGGAAAGAAAATATATTTTGTCTGCGGTTTTTTAACGTCAATTTGTAACTGTTATCTGATAGATAGTGTGAGGAAGAGCTTTTTTTTATTCGGCGTTTCTCAGGTAAGTATAGTTGTCTTTTTAATTCATTTCCTCATTATTCTAAAGGATTTTCTTCTCTCTCAGGAGCACAGGTTTTCAACGTATTTGTGTAATTTGTGGTTTTTCGACCCATGGGATTCTTACACAGTATTTTGAAGCTTAATAAATGTGAAAAGGTTTCGAAATGGAGAATAAGCTCTCCGAGGAAAAATATTTTTGATGTTATACTAATTATAAAAGCTCAACAACTCAGAAACAATGCATTAAGAAAGGAAGAGAAGAAAAAGCGAAAACAGACTGAAAGAAACAGGGAATACAATTTATAAAACTCACTTTAAAAACCTTTTCGTCGTTTTTGATTATAATAGAATTTATTCCCGGCAGTTGAAATTATTACTTGAGAATAAAAAATGATAAAAAAATATTCTTTTATGATTTTAGTTTGAATTTTTAAAGACATTTTAGAATTATTTTAAACAGAGTTGTTAAAGCAAAAATTCTTATTTAAAGCCGAAAAAACTGCAACAAAGAATTACAAATTTAAACGCATTTTTCTTTAAACCGTTGCACGGAAACCTTAGATTTCATTGCCGTAAGCGTACATCTTACGAAATCATTTCCCGAATGATTAAAATCACATGTATTCAAAATCCTCGATATTTGTCTAATTGATTACAGTGAAGAACTCTAGAGCTATCCAAGGCTTTCTACAAAACTGTTTATATGCTCGAATATAACGTATTTTGATACACCAATATACTATAATAAAAGAAAGGTTGGTTGGTTAATTGATTAAGAAAAAGCACACGAGAACTGTTCAAGACCTATGCAAAATTGTAACCTGTGCAGCTAATGGTTTTTCATTCGTTCATTCAGAATTTAAAAAATAAAAGTCAGGTTTATTGATGAGTTGATAAGACAAAGCACATAAGCGATATTTTACTATATTTTTTTCACGGAGAAATTCTTAAGCGCCACTGGGTAATACTTTTCTTTACAAGTGATGAGAAATCTGATACAGCCAGCTATTTCTCAAAGATCTATGGTTAGGTTATTTTAATATGGCAAAGCACACGAAAGCTATCTGTGTAAGGGAAGGGATGCCTTCCAAAAGGACTTTTAAGAGGTTATCACATCTAGCGATTGTCCCTGCTAGACGGGACTTTTCTGAGAAACGAGATTCTGATAGTACTGGTTTAAACGGGAGGATTCCTAGAAAAAATAGCTCCACTGGAAGCAAATTCCCGCCTAGCTACGGAAACGATGTACCGGCTACGCGGGATTTTTTAAAAACTGGCCGAAAATGTTTCGGCTGCAGCTCTGTCCCGGATAGACATCAACCAATCAGACGAAAGTTCTGCTTCTGTAGGATCACGTGATCCCAATCTGAGCAATAATCGATTACTGTTTGGCGTTCAAGTTTTTGTAATAAGTGAAAATGATAACCTAGCTACGTAGGTTTCGTGGAAATGTGGGGGTTCTGAGAACTGTCCCTTTCGACATTCAGTCCCTCGTAGAGGAAACATATTAAACATTAGGAGGAACTGGCTTATATTCCTTATTATTGGGAGAGGACATTAGGAGGAACTGGCTTATATTCCTTATTATTGGGAGAGGACATTAGGAGGAACTGGCTTATATTCCAGCTACATATGGGAAAAATCACGAAGAAACAACTATGCAACTAGTCTGTTTACCTGGTATCGAAACTTAGGTCGAACTCTTTGTCTTAATCACTCGGCCACTAGTGGGGATCAAAGATTACCCTCAAAGATCTCAACTCATAAGAAAGGTATTGAATTTTCAGAGGACCATGGCCACAAAACTTTCTTTTTCTTTTTTTATCAACAATACAGCGGTCAGGTATACAAGCTAAACAAAAGATACAGAATTTGGCATTCCGTAATCGCCCCTATCCTCAGAACAAAGCATAAACTGGCACGCAAACCCGCAATATTTGCAGCTGTAAACCGGCAAACATAACGTATCTGCGATGTTTGAGGCATTTTAGTTAACAATTCGCATTTCATGCGTCTCCTTGAATCTGATGTACATATTCTGACAAATTCGTATCACTTAGTGTTATATTTTTCACAACAGATGGGACAATTTATTTGGTGTTATCTACTATTTTCAGGTAAACGGCTGAGGACTTTGGTTGCTTCTACAATGTAAACAACCTGTAATGTTCCATTATGTTAATCTAATAAGTCATTATGATTTAGATCTTTACTGTGACTTATACTTTCCTTTTTCTAACCAGAATGCAAATGAGGCTTGAGAGTATTCAAGAGGAGATTTTAGGATTATAAAACAGAGTACGTTTCTACCACGCGAGGCCCCGGTAATAAGTTTCTGTTAGCTGGTACAAAATCGTGAACATTCGTAATGATTCGGAGAAATCTACTTTGCACCAGTTGAAGTTTATTAATGCCCGTACAGGTGGCGGTAGCCCACGTAAGAGACGCATAGATCATAACTGGGCGTTTGCTAGAAAGGTAGGTAAGTCTTTTCTTCGACAGATCTAATTTAGACTACTCTCCAGTCATTGGAAAGGGGCGTTTCATCACTTTTCTCCTCACTTGATCAATATGTTGCGTCCACCACAAAACATCTAAGCTTTCGCTCGAGAAACATATAACACAGGTTCGTTAAAAAGATACAGGTTTTTCTTGATGATGACATTTCGCTTTTCCACCTAACAACCAACAGCTACGCATTGAAGCGTATTGTTCAATTTTTACTCTATTCTTCAATGAATGGAATAATGTCCTGCAGGTTTTTGAATGCCTTATAGCCTATAAGCATGGGCTCTGGAAGTTTCTAGAAGGCTTCTTAGGGTTTCGAAAAGCTTTCGTAAATCTTCCGGAAAATCTCCAAATTAGTGGGAATTTATCAAATTTTGCCAACTTGCCAACAAAAATTATAGCTCAGGCCTGAAGTAACACTACGGAATGATTTGTTTCGTAGGAATGAAATTGCCTATGCCTCGAGTTTTTGTTGAGCTATTTTTATAATTCCATAGCCATGTTGCGGAAAAATTATGCTAATACAATGCCGTGTTGGCACAGCATGAGCATGCGCAGCGTGCATCATATAGACTTTAAAACGGGTCATGATTTTGTATCAATTGCTTCTTCTTCTTCTGTGTTTGCTTCTGCGGAGCAATATCCATGATGTCCAAGTAACTTGTATCATCCGGTTGCATTTATTTTCCATCGCCAAGTGGACGAGGCTTCTGTATAAGGACAGCTGCTCATCCTGAATGAAGGAATTAGATTGCTTGCCATCCAAGTGTCGTTATTTGGAGTCAGAAAACAGGTAATTATCAATACAAACCGTTTCCCTGAGAATTAAAAGATCTACTGAGATCTATGCAACTAATAAATACTTAAATACAAGACATGCGGCCACAAATCTGATTAAACACAAAACAAACCATAACATTATTAAGACGCAATAGAAACACGCCAACGTGGGAAATAAAACAGGCAAATCGACAACCTTGTATTCGGCGTAGATTTTGCTAAATCCCAATCGATTTCGAGGGCAAAACGGGTCTCCCTTCATCAGGAATAAAAAATTCTTCAAAAGCGAGATGTCGATCATATTTATACCCACAAGCGACCAGTGGAAGAGCCGATAGCGCCATCTATCGGCAGAAATGGTAACTAAAATGAAGGGTTAAGTTAGTAGAATTTTGAAGGTATTAGGCAAGACTGGATTGGAATTGAAGTCATTAACTAAACAGGATAAATTTTTGGGAATGTGAAAAGCTTCAAGAAAATCCGTTTCCCTAATAGAACCAGCTTTCTGGATAATTTTAGCAGAACCCAAATCAAAATTGTGATTGAATTTCCAACTATGATTCGCTATTGATGATTTGTTAATTTCGCCTTTTCGGAAGTAAGATTCATGTTCTTTTATGCGAAACTTTAATACTCTTTTCGTTTGTCCAATATAACTTAAGCCACACTGACACGATATGCTATAAATTCCTCAAGAATTAAAGTCAGAAATAGAATCTTTAAGAGCCGAACCTCGGATTTTATTTACAGGCGAGAAAACAACTTAAAAATTAAACTTTTGTAAAATCCGTGCAATTTTGTAACTGATAGAAGGATGAAATGGAAGCACAACAAGGTTATTAATGTTATTTCTGACATCAGAATGTGTTCTTAAATGGCACGATGAGAACTTTCGAACAGTTTTATCAATGACTACGGGAGAAAATCCTCGGTCAAGTTTAACAGATCTTAAATAATTGAGTTCTTTAACAAGGAGAGATTCTGAGGAGCAAACTGTGAGAGCTCGAAATACATAATAATAAAATGAAGCCATTTTTCGCTTAATCGAGTGACATAACTTAGCATCACTTTACAAAATCTACGCCGATTACAAGGCTGTCGATTTGCCTGTATCATAACATTATTATTCTAAAACCAGCAAAAAAAATAATAAAATAAGTATCTAAAACAACGTAAATTATTACAACAATACAGGAAAACCAAAACACAATAAAAGAGGATTAAAATATTTACAAATATTTACAACAGTACGTTGATACCAGAGTTGATTGATACAGGAGATTAATTCTTTCAATATATAAATAGAATAGCTGCGTTGTCATTTATTTATTTAGTTTTCAATTACAGGACTGTTGCATTTAAAATAAATTTATTGCTGTAGATTGGCAACAACAGCAATAAAAAAGGCTAATCACTTTGCTTGAAGCTAAAAATAATATCATATCACTCACAATCGTCTAAATATCAAACATATAGAATTTAATTTTAACAACGTTTTCATGCATTTTTAACTTCTTCACTCACATTTTTTTTCGAAATTAGGCCTATAGAAAACTGCATAAATTCAAATGAAGAGTCTTACATTCTTCATTTTAAGACAAAGCTGAAACTATGGGTTCGTGATTTAGTTCTTACATTTCGTTATGGGTTGGCAATACTATGTCGCGAACAAGAGTTCGTGGTCCGTTATATATTTACTTTGCAGCTTAATCATAAAGAAAACATAGAATTTTCTAATTCTGACGGTCTTTTGTTTATCTTGCAGACGAACGGGAGCGTCAAAGGAGTGAAGTTGCATATTTCCGCCACTTTTTGTCCTTGGAGTTTTATTGAGACTAAAGTGTAGCAGAAGAGACAAAAACAGTTTGCTTTGTTTATGGGGCTAACACCATAGCTAAAGTACAGCCAGAAAATGTTTCTATTCCAAGCAAACGATTCCACTTATCGTTATATCGCCGTTCAAGACGAGCGACAGATTTTGATGAAGAGAACTTAAATCAGTTCCTTCTCGAGAATCCTTGGTAAACAACAAGCGAGTTGACTTAACTTTTGGAATGTATTCACTCGACATCGTGCGCCATTTACTTGCGTTGAGTAAAGTAACTATTTGCGAACTATGGATTATCGAATAATTAATCTTAGCAAATGAAATAGGCCCAAAACTGAGCATTTTGTACTGAGCAAACTAAACGGAGCTCCCAAGTGGGCCCAAAACGGAACATTTTGCATAAAAAAAATTGGCCAAGCTATGAACACAGAAGAAATGTTATTGAACAGAATTAAAGGTGTAGTTTAAAATTTTATTCTAGAGAACATATGAATGGTGCAGGAAAGGGAAGGCTATCTCATGTTTTAGAAATATTGTGTATATAGTATCTTTTACGTTTATCGAAAAGCCGATGACTTCAAATTACCATTTAAAGACGATACTCACTTTATGGCAAAAAGACTGGAAGTCAATCTGCAGTATCTCCATATATGCATATGTTTGAATAATACTGATGTAAATATTTATGCTATATTTGTGTGCACGTTGGTTGTTATGAATTTTTATCATGCATTTCTTTTTATATATTTATTTAGCATATTTTGTACGGTGATTTTACGCATATTTACTGTATATTCTGTTTAATCTTTTATTTTGGGCAAATATTGTGTTTTTTGCATTATCAATTCGTATGTTAATTTATTGATATTTTTAATTAATTCACTTTGGAATTTTAAGGATAACTTACGTAGAACTGGAAATATGAACAAATTCATCTGTCTACTAAGCCTTGGAATGAAAACAATTTTTATTCACAGTTTGGTGACATTCTAGAAGCTTCTGGAAGAGACAGTTTCAGATTTTCATTATAAACGTTAATTTTAAAAACATCAGATATGCAACTTACGCAGAAATCTAATCTTAGGATATTTTCAATACCTATTTGTCTAGATTAGATTTAAATTATATATTTGAGATAGAAACCCATCAAAAAGAAATCATGACATTTAAGGAGGTTGCTACCTTATAGGTGATTCCCAACTCTCAGTAACCGTGTTACAGAGAAACGTTTTGCAGTCTTGCAGTACTAAATAGCTATTAACTGTGATTCAAATTACAGATATAAAGTTCATTTGCTGGATAATCGATTACTTTTTCGAAACCTTTGCTTTCTTATTACCAGCTGAAAACTGTTTACCTTTCGGTCGAAACTGTTAGTCGACTGATTATACTTATGTGGCCAAGAAATATTAGCCCTAATAAGCTTTTTCAGCTAATGCCTCACGGGCACATCACGTGAATAACAATTAGCTGAAGTTCCCTAGGGGGTAATCAGGAAGTAAGTAAGAAGGAGAAGACTAGTGTCTCAGGAACCATGCAACTATCAGAGTAGTCAAAAGAAATCAGAGAGCACGCTTTCTGGGAAAACCAGAGATTAACTCGGACTATTTAAAGAAATTTTTACCTTTAAGCCAATGCGCTGCAAACTGCTTGATGCTAATCCTCTGGGAGGATTTCATAGTTTAAAGAGGAGGAGAAATTGTCCTTGAAACTGTGTATGTCTTTTGTGAAGAATTTCTCATTGCACTTCTACAAATAATAGTTATCTATTTAAATATTTGCAAATTAAATAGTTAACTTCTGCAAATAGTCAACTACTTAATCAATTTTTAAACCATTATGCAAGAGCTGTTTCTAATATAAAACTGCGCTTCAGTAATTCTTCTAAGAATCATATTTTGCACAATCTGGAACATTTTCAAATCAGTCTCTGTGGCAACAGACTAAGCCGGAGAGGCATAGAACATAATAAGCCTTATAATGGTGATATAAATTTTTTGCTTCCTGTAAAGACAAAACCCAGCATTCTTCCCGAGTAACGCTTGCTGTTGACTGGTAGTAGCATTACGTTTATCTGCAACATACTTTATGCATATAAATGTGTGTTCCAAGTAAATAAACCCTCAGATAACTGACGCTGGCTATTCTCGGCACTTGTATTCCAAAAAGATATAAGAGTCGAATATTTACGAACTTTTAACCTTTTGCGTGGAACTAACAGAAACTTTGATTTTGAAACGTTGATAAAAATTTTCTGTCTTGTACACCATTCATCAATATCTAACTCAATGTCCTGCAATTCGCTGGTAGTTTTGTTAGCTTGAATTTACCTGATTGCTACAGCGGTATCATCCGCGTAGCAAGACAGAAATAAGTTACATGTTAGTTTTCCATAAGGGAAATCTCCGACATGAAAGAGATAAAGCAGGGGCTAAGACAAACCTCTGCGGAACGCCTACTAGAATTTGTCTATGGGTCGAAGGATTTTCACAGTTCACGGTAAAATATCTTTCGCCAAGGTACGAGTTCAACATCATGATAATTTCTCGTAAGAAATTAAATTTAATCTGATTGTATATAAGCAAGCCCCTTATGCCAAATTCGGTCAAAATCTTACGTCACTTCAGCATTAAGCACGCAGCTGAACATTTGTAGTGAATTACGGAAATAATAAATTTCACTTTCAGAAGTTGCTTGTCTGTGGAGAGCATATTTTGAAACCCATGTTGTTCAGCACGCCAAGAAATGCATATAAAGTTGAAGATGTATCAAAATTATCCTTTCCAATATTTTGCCAGTTGATGAAAGGAGACCGATATTCCTGTAGATTTTGACGCAAATATTGTGTTTGAGAAGTTTTGATAAGAGGAAGGTTTTGCCAGCTTCCAGTGCCTTGGAAAATAGCACTAAGTGATACTTGAGTTGAAGATGCTAGGTAGACGGAAGATGGGATTGACGGGAAGGCTCCACAATATAAAGCTGGTAATCTCATCCATCTCTGGCGTTTTTCTATATTTTAATTTCCTGATGATTTTGATAATCTTATCAAGGAGAAGTGAGATTTAATGCGTTCTGTAGGAGCACTGAGCCAAAAATCGACTTCCGTTTCCACCACGTTTACGAAGATGGAGTTCCCTGGAATAATATTCTGTCTTTCAAGATGGTCAACGAAAACACGGCTTTTTTCTACATCTGAGTATGTCATAGTATCACCCGATTTTACTTGTTTCAAGCACTCATGTTTCATTTTTATAGACTTGTGAATTATCAGAAGGAATGAATATTGAGTTCTAAATCAGTTATGCTTGGTTGTCATCGTTATTTTCAGATGACAATATTTTGACTTCATTTCAGATTCTATTCAGCTGATTCTTAAGACGAGGGAGTCTCAATCTTGTTCTGATCGTAATATTTGCCATCTTCTGACTTTATTTCGATCTTTGATTTCTCTGGGGTGTCTTAAGGGGCTGTCAGTCGGGAAGCATTTGATGCATTTAAAAGCCACCTCTAGTGGCCGTGTGATTCAGTCAGTTGAATACTTCAACACGGGTTCGAACCCACGTGAACAGACTGGCTGTATGATTTGTTTTTATGGTCTCTGCATTTGTAATATAATTACGAGTCTTAGCCTTAGAGCCTTAGACTCTAGGCCTTAGAAATCTCTCTAAGGCTGCCATCCTTCTTTCCAGATGATTTTGGTGTCTTGGTAAGCCATGCAAAATATGAATTTTGGCGATGTTGAAAATTAGGAATGGAACATTTGAATCCGATAAATCTTGAAGAAAACCCCAGATTCAAGAACTCCAATCTCTATTTGCGTCATTGAAATCTTTCGAATTCCAAATCTTTGGGGTGGGAAGTGGAGTTAAATATTTTAACTCAAACTTTTGAAAATATGATGCCCAATAGGCCATTTACGAATAGGAAGTCAACAAGAATTGAAGTCCAGTGTGTCATTTACTTCCAGTTCGAGTTGGCGGCCTCTAGTGGCATGTTCTTAATTTTCTGGATAAATTTTATTTTCCTTGCTTAATGTAGAACTCGTGAAAAAAATCCTCTTCCCTCTATATTTTCTTTGATTGCAAAAGATTCTGGGAAATGTAAAATTCAAGCTATTA
The DNA here is from genome assembly GCA_000611955.2 of Stegodyphus mimosarum. Taxonomy (NCBI): domain Eukaryota; kingdom Metazoa; phylum Arthropoda; class Arachnida; order Araneae; family Eresidae; genus Stegodyphus; species Stegodyphus mimosarum. The sequence goes on along the minus strand of KK120566.1, from coordinate 42,092 downwards.
CTCAAATATTTTTTTTCAAATTATATTTAGAAATGAGCATTAAAGTTCAAGAGTTTTTAATGGATACTTCATTTACTGAATTCCATTCGTAAATTTGCAGAGTTTAGATGTATTTTTAGAAATTCTTTCGTTCGTTATATTTTAGTTTTTGTATATATTAAATGTTTTATTTTTGACTAAAAGCGCCCTTTTCTTCTTATTCTTGTGTAAAAGATTCAAGAGATTTTAGAGCACATTGCCATTCAGATTCGAGAAAGTTTAAAATTCATTTCATCTCTGTTGAATATAAATTTTTAATTATGTTTTTGGAAACATGGATAGCTTTCAAAGATGATCTCTAAGAAGAGTAGTTGCCTTCAGAGATTTCACTTAAATTTTTTAAGATATAGCAAAAGGATTCTGACCGTAAGTAACTGTCAGTATTTAGGTTTAATTTAAGGATTTTCACCAAATTTGACATGCAGTAAATAAGTTCTGAATAAAACTGCTGAAATTTAAATGGATTTAGGTTCAAATATCAACAGTAGAGCTAACTGCATAGGTTTTTGTAGTCAAGCTAGTTTCCCTAAAATTCCTCTATGAAAACTCTCCTACTCTTAGACTGCGTTCATGTGCTTTGACGCTAACAACCAAATAAACGAAACACCTTGGACGAACTGTTCGTGGTTTTTTTTTCAACTGTATTTGTCTTTCGAGAATTCTGAATTATGTTATCATTATATTGAATTACTAACTTTAAATTTTCTCAATGATTTTCCTTTATTCTAATGATAAATGGAAAGTTTTCCAATATCAATCTATATCTCAAGCCTTCCGTCTCCATCACTGTTTTTCAATTAGTTGGGAATATAATATAATTATACGTTTATAAAGTTTTAGCGCTAATATTTACAAAACTGAAAGGTGAAGAGAATATTGTTTTTATTTCCTAGACTTCAGTATAAAATCCTTGTAAATCTATACTACGTTTGACAAGTTAGTACAGCTGCTTGATTCTTTTGCAAAAATCTTTTGGACTACTCTTTAAGCCTCTGGTTATGGCTCTCTAAATCGTTTCATTGATATTAAAATAAAGATCTTTGATGGGAGAATTCACTGTAGAAAATCAAAAAGCAGTTTACAGATATCAAAAAGGGGAAGGGTTGAGATTTTTAACACTTTCCTGTGGTAGAACTTGCTCGATTAGAATGGAATTATGTGATGGTGCTTTCGTCATGCAGCAGAAATCACGTTCGATTTAATATTTTCTAGCCTTGATTGGTGATTTCTGTTCAGAAGGTCTGTCCATTAAGTCCATAAAATCTGGAATTCACGTCTTGCCCTCAAGAAGAAATTCCTTGTTAATTATTCCTTTAAATCAATAAAGATTATTAGTGAATGTCCTTCAGCTTACGCAAACGAAGGCCGTTTTTTACACAAGGACCACAAGCAAAGCACCAAATTTCATCTGCAGTCACAATGTTTTTGAAAACATCAAGATTAATGTCTGCCATTTGGATCAAATTTCCAGCGGCCAAATGTTTAAAATCGCTGAATATTGGTAGTTGGAACTAAGTTGAATTCAAGCCCCAGCAAACCGAGTGGCTGCTTGATTGACTTTTGTGGTTTACCCCATGTGTAATGTGTATACAAACCACCTCCCCTCAGAAAATCGTCTGCGAAGGCTTCTCTGCCCTTAAACAGATATCCATGATGACTTTGCCATATTCAAATAACCTGACCTGGACCATTTGGATCAAATCGTTTTCACAGCTTTTGAGCCCTCGACAACAAATGTTCACCGGATCTAAGTAAATGATTAGCCTCGCGTAGAAAATTCTGTCCACATGCAGACGATGTTTCACTGAAAGCAAATTGATTTATCATAGTAAATAAATGCTTTGAGTCCTAAAATGTTGTAGACGCACTGTGCATGAACGTAACATTCTGGGATGTAATTTCTTTTGTAATGTAGATTAAAAGATAATTCCCCTAAAATTTGGTTTATCTCATATTTATTACTCTATATTTTATATATATATATATTATATATTACTATCATATTTATTACTTACAGAATCTCATTACGTTCGGAATTCTTAGTTTTCTCTTTCTTAGTTCTTTCTTACAAGATGTGCATACAGTATTTCATACTTTTTCATTACTGATTGCACTTATTTTTAAATTTTGTATACTTTTATAATCCACATATAATTTAATACTATGTGAAAAAAGAGTAGGTCACGAAATATTTACTTATTTTTCAATGAATGACTAAAATTTGCTTGCGTCCGAATACTTCTCCAGCTATCTGTAACAGCAATAACAAAACTTTCTAACGCAAATTTCCAAAGTTTTGAAAAGCTTCGCGAAGTGACGTAGTAAAAAAAGCAACATTGCCTGTCGCTTTCACAAACAGTAAGTGATTTCGGTGTATTTGGAACCGGGGGACATATTAGCTTCTGCAATGAAACGTAAAAATGTACACATTCAATGGCTATTAGGCGCAGGCGCCCTTAAAGAAAAAAAAAGAAGGAAAGAAAAAAGAAATGTGGCGAGGGGTTTAGAAGGGTGATGGAAAGTGAAGGGGTGTTTCGCCGTGGATCGTGATTAATGAAGTGTGCTTTTATGAAATTCAAGTTCCGCACTGGAGCTGTAGGGGAGTTCGAGAAAAAGGGGAAGGAAAAGTTTTAGGTCATGGCCATGTCGATGTTCGAAGCAAGCGGAATAAATTATGAGTCCTTTAATCGAAAACTTTTAATGCCTTTCTACTAGAGCGACTTTGGAAAGTAGAACATATTTTAACTCATCAAAAACAATCGTTTTCAAAATACAGCTTCTAATGCAATGGAATTAATTCACTGATGAGCTGAAAGACCTAAGATTGTTTTTGTTTGGTTAATTTGATTATTATAAAGCAGGCAAAGGTTATCTTCCTAAATGAAAGATGCCTTCATGGAGGACATTCTAAAGGAAATTGGCTTATGTCCACGTTACACATACGTAAGGCTACGAAAAAAACCTTGCAGCCAGCCGTGATTCGAACCCGAGTCGCATTATCAATGTTCGGCAACATAACCGCTCACCCACTTGTAGGCCAAAAAACCTCAGATAATATAAAACCTCAGCTGAGGATTTCAGTAACTGTTGTACTATCGTAACAGTCAGCTCAGAGATGTCAAATTTTGTACATATGAAAGCCAGTTTGTTATATAGAGAAAAGGCACGGCCTGCGCAATATTTTATTTTGTCAATATTTAAGAATATTCCCTAGAATAATACACAGAAATTACAACAAATAGCTTGGATTACAAAAAACCCAGTAAACCTCATTTACCTTGATATAGAAAACTACTAATTTGAATTAATGACTAGCTAATATTTATGTATTTATTTATTTATTTTAAATCTTATCTTAAACGTAAATTCTCAAAACTATATTAAAACAGAAACTAAAAAGATCTATTATTGCGCCAAACGTTGTCTTAAGAAGAAGTTTACAATCAACATTATTTAAAAGAGAAATAAAACTACTTTTATGCAAGGTTATAATAAGAATAAGATATTATAAATGATAAATAAGATAGAATAATATATTATATAGAAGATATTATATATATTATTTCTATATTTACGTGTGAGTTTGAGATCTAGAACATAATTAAGATACAGGAAATTCATTAGGAAATTTAAAAAATCCTAAGAAATATCTTTGCTGCTGTAGACATTGATGTACTGTGGCTACTTAGTTTCAACAGTGAAATTACAAATTACATAAAGAATGTGATACCATCAAATACATTAAATAAATCATTTTTTTTTAATGGCGGACTGTAGCCGTTTATGGACTTTGGCTACTACTAAGTCGGAAGCTGTGGTCTGTTGATTATGGAAGCACTTATGGAGGTAGGAAGTAAGAGGAGAGGTCCTAACTGGTTTTCCCCATTCACTGCTTGGAAGCAGTGGCGATCCCCTAGTGGAAACAAAAACATTCATTGATTTGTCATTAAGATCAATGGGTTTTGACATGATCGGATGTAAACATTCTGTAATTACGTCGTAGATATACGCATAAATGTATATATTTTATTTTTTTCTGCAATATTTCAGTCTTAAATATGTGAAAAGAATATATTTTTAAACAATATTTCATTCTGAACAGAATTGAAGGCTATACTTCACTCAGATCAGTTTGCTCAGAACATTTTAATTTGAGTGAAATATTTTCATAAGTCTTCATTAATCACATTAGTAAGACATTTTAAGGTAATTCGATTTTATTTGGTTAACGATTACAAATATGTATTTACTGTATTATTAATATTAAAATTACGCATTATTTCTTTCCTATTTACATATCTTCTTCCTGAAATATCTTCCCAAATATGAGATGATTTTTAGCTTCTGAGGTATCCTTTAAATCAAAAATAAGAGTTATTTTGTAATTTTTGCTCTGCTTAGTTCATTTCAAATTAGAGCCCCTTTTATTTTAATAGTGAAAAACGTTAAATATTGCTGCTGATTTCCATGTACATAATTTCCTATGAATATTTCTGAAAGGGAAAAGGAAAGTGGTTTCTTTCCCAAAGGACGTTAGCCCAGAAGGACTATTAATTTCGTTTTGGCATTTTGCGTCGATTCACTTTCTGCTTTGATTCACTTTTCAAACTGTTACCACCAAATATTACAGCCCTGAATTATATTTAAAGAAATTAAATAGGAAATATCTGCATAAATGTATGTATGTTTCTCGCATTGTGATAAAACAACGGTACCTAGGGCCATCCAATTTTGAATAACGTGATCCTCCACGGAATATGGGCATCTGGAAGCCTTACTTGGAATTTGTAATTTGTTTTGTTATCTTTTTCGTATTTTGTCAGACATTAAAGAATTTTTGATTAACAAGCTCAACGATTTCAAAGCGAGGCATGGCAACACTGTACGAAAAAAAGTAATTTATCTGCAGCCCACGAGACTGTGTATCGAAAATTCTAAAGATATGCTCATTTTAAAATTATTTTGCGATATTGCTGTTGAACTGAATTTTATGGTTTAAGTGCAAAGAACATGATATTTAATAAACAAAGGTAACACACAAAACGTTAAAAAAAGGCACTTCGGGAAAAATGTAAAATCTGGAAGCTTTCAGATTTTTATTTTTTATAATTTTTTTTTTAACCAAAGGGGCAGTTTCTCCAGAAGGCTTATTAATTTCGTTTGGCATTTTGGGTTGGTTCACAATAAATGTCGGTTTACTTTTCAAATTGTTGCCACCAAATATTAAAGTCCTGTATTATATTTAAAATAAATTAAATAATGAAGAATCTGCATAAGCGTATATATGTTTCTCACACTGTGATAAAACAATGTACCTAGAGCCACTTTGAATAACGTAATCTTCCACCAAATGTGGGCATCTGGAAGACCTAATTTGGAATTTGTTTTATTATCGATTTCATATTTTGTAATATTTTAACGAATTTTTAATTAACAAACTATTTCAAAGAGAGCAGTGGTAACACTGTACGAAAAAAAAAACCATTTTTATCTCCAGCGCGCGAGACTGTTTATGGGAAATTCTAAAGATATGCTCATTTTAAAATTACTTTGCGATATTGCTGTTGAATTGAATGTTATGGTTTAAGTGCAAAGAACATGATATTTAATAAAAGATAACATACAAAATGTTAAGAAACCCACACCTTTGGGCGTAATGTAAATGTAATAATAAAATTTGAAATCTTTCAGATTTTATTATTTTTTAAATATTTTTTAAAGCTTATAACTGAGTCATTATAAAATATAAGCAAGTAATTCTTTTAATACTTATCAATTTTTCTTACAGTCAATTTCAACAATACATACTCTGAAAATTCTTCTTTACTACTTCCTTAAGTACTCATCTCATTTACTTCGCTTTACGATACCTTTTAACAGATTACTTTCAAGTACGAACAGTTCTTGCTTAAACAGTTTCATAAACAAATTTGTCAACAGAATTTCAATTTATGTTTACACTTAAATGTTAAGATTGTAGAGTCATTAGGAAAGCAGAAAATGACGTGAAAGAGGAGGTATGCAGTCATCGGATTCGAACCTGGACCTTTCGAATACGTGCTGAGTGTGCTACCTTCGTACTACGAAGGGATGCTGGAAGGAGGGAGGAAGTACTTTATAATGTTATTATACATTAAGATAATCTCAATAATTATTATAAATTTAGATATATTTAATAACTAGATTTCTTCACAGTAAGATTCATAGGAATTTATGAATGAATAAAATGCTTCATTTTCAAATACATTTATAAATAGTTTAATAAATATTTACGTATTTTGTTAAAGTATTTACGTATTTTGTTTGTTTTGTTGTTGTTTAATAAATATTTACCTATTTTGTTGTTTTTGTTTTGTTTATTTTTTTACGAGGATATGAATAAGCACTCATATATGTTTAATATTTTTCATTTTCGTAAAAATAAAATGATTAGTTTAAAATGAGCAACTATTAAGCTTCTCCTGTAAAAATTTTCTAAAAGTACATGCTACAGTGTTAGGTGGATGACAAAAATTTATTATTATTATAAACATTTATTTAAAACGTTTTGATATTTGGAACATAAAATAAATCCTAGGCGATGATCTCAATAGATGAAGAAACAGTTAAAATCTGTTGGCACGATAAGACCTTATAGTTCAGCTTTATACAGAGCCTAGAAGTAAGATATTATAATTCAAGATCTTATAACATAGCTTGATTTATTGAGACCTTGAAAGCAGCTTTATACCAAATCTTTTGTCGAAACTATACATGTTGCATAAAGAAAATCCAGTTAAATTTGTCTGTGCACTTTATATTAATGATGATTAACAGTTTGACAGTCCAAAGGATCCCTCACTTACGTTTTTAGAGTTCAATATGGACGAGATCCCCTATCAAGGGTGGCGGGGAGGCCCCTATTTTCATTTATCAGTTATCTTCAGAAGCTGGGCGCCCATCGCGTGCCTCATTAGACTGCTTTCGAACGCGCACGAATTTGCCCAACCATTCTACACACCCTGCTGTAACCCCCTTCCAACTCAGCTTACGAGGGCAGGATAGAGAATACAAAAGGGGGAAAGAAGAGTTGCTGCTTATTTAGAGGAAAAGGTAGAAGAAATCTGAGATGGCCAGGCATCTGAATTTTGAGGTTTTATTGAAAGGGGTGTCTAAAGAAGATGATGATTTTGATGCGCGATATCCGTAACTTATTTCCAAGAAAATTGCTTTATAAGTAAATATATATGAATGTCTTTTATGACTGCTTTCGGTAAAGCCATTTACTAAAAGCGATATCAGTTTTTATAGCAATATCGAAAAGTTTTATTTACTCCGTAAAGAATGTATCTTAAAAAAAAAAAAAAAAAAAAAAAAAAAAAAAGGAGAAGAAAATATTTTGCTGAATCAATGCAGCGAAACAAATTGTGGTGTTTTCTGTCATCCGCGACTAGTATACGACAACTGATATGAGATCAAATAAATTTCAGTTAGTAATCAGCTGTAGTTAGCAGTTAAATTCAGATTATTTAGAACATTTCTATAGAATGAAACTAGACATTATTATCTACCATAACCGTGGGATTACTAATGACTCATAACAGTTTTACGTTAAGAGAATAAAACCAAAGGGCTTCTCAGCTGTTTCAGTCATTGATTTGACAGCTTGGCTTTAGCAGATATATGTGACTTTTTGTTATTAGTCCAACGGGGCTTTGTTAATGAAGGACTATTGTTTTCGTTTTGCGTCGAATCACTAAAAGCGTTGTATCATTTTTCAAACTGTTGCCACCAAATATTGCACCGCTGTATTACATTAAAAGAAATTAAATAATGAGGAATCTGCATAAATGTATGTATATTTCTCCGAATGGGATAAAACAACGGTACCTAGAGCCATCCAATTTTGAATAACGTACGTTTCCACCCGAATATGCGCATCTGGAAGCCCAAATTTGGAATTTGTTTTGTTACCTATTTCATATTTTGTAAAACTTTAACGAATTTTTGATGAACAAACTCAAATGACTTAAAAGCGAGCAATGCCAACACTCTACGAAAAAAAAACTTTTTATCTCCAGCGCGCGGAACTGTGTATCGGAAATTCTAAAGATAGACTTCTTTTAAAATTATTCTGTGATATTGCTGTTGAAGTGAATTTTATTGTTTAAGTGCGAAGAATATGATAGTTAATAAATAAAGGTAATACACAAAATGCTAAAAAAACGCCCCTTTGGACTTATTTAAAATCGGAAGCCTTTCAGATTTTTCTTTTTTTATTATCTATTTTCGTCTTACGCATTTTTTCATTTTACCTTCCAGTCTGCATGAGTGCTTCACTTATTAAGCGGAAAGTATCATAAGATGAGACTTAATAAATGACAATCATTTACATTTCTAAATTGTTATCTGTCACATTTAAAAAATAAATTCAACTTATGAAGTTGTAAGGTCTACTTGTCTAAGCTTTGTGTGAAAACTGGAGAATAGCGACTGCACAGAAGAAAGGTAAAATTACCCTTTATTACACTCTTTAATTATTTTCAATGCGTCAACTCGACGCTAACAAACTACGCCTCTGCTTGGGCTGAACACTGAACTGAAACAGTAAGAACTAAACTTAAAATTTGAAGATATTAACAAGTAGTAGAATTACGTCACAGGGCTCAGACTTTCCTGTTTCATAACAAAGCGTTGATAATTTTGTGGCAGCACAGTAATAGCTGTTACGCCACGTTTAACCAGCAATAAATGCTAAGCCGAAGCTCACGCCACAACAAGCACAGAGTTTGCCCAAACTCTCTCCCTTTCCCTTCTAGAACTTGATACTTAAACCTTTTCTCCCACTGGTAGAATTTGCATTACTTCACGCGCGCTACCAAATTTAAATATTCTGGCATTGACAGTTAGGGAAAGGAAGGCTTATAGGAAAGGAACTTAAATTAAATTAAACTGGTTATTTAAAATAAATATAAATCCCTACAGAGTAATAATAATAATGTTAATATTGTTTTAAGGAACTGAATGCAAGTTGTAATAAAAATTTAGGGTATGGCGATGTTGATTTATTGTGATGAAACTTTCGGTCTGAGATACGGAGATTGTTAACACATTTTTAGAACGAGTTAGGGAGGAGCTTTTAATTAAAATTTTAAATTCAAATATGTATTATTTAAATTTTCTTCCTGAGGACCATTTTTTCGGAAATGTAGGTTTGCAGAGCTTCGTAAAATTTCCAAGAGTTTTGTTTTTTATTCCTCTTTACTTACTTTCCATAGCTCATCAGTCGTGGTAGGTTATTGCTTACAAAGAGCTCTTTCGAACAGGTCGTAAACACAGTAGTACATATGTGAAATATCAAGGAGCCTCAAAAGAATGTGTTGAAAAGATATAATGTTGAATACCTTATAAGGTATTTCTTCCACCTTCTTCGCATGCCTTCATGGTGTAGTGGTCTGCATGCTCGACGCGTAACCGAGAGGTCCGTGGTTCAATTCCCGGCGAAGGCGTTGCTCATTTCTTCACTTTCCTGCTTCAGAAATTCTCTACACTGGCGCCCGAACTAAAAAGGTGGTGGATGATGATTCTCCACCACCTCTCCACCACCACGATTTGGCGATTGAGTCCCCAAAACCCCAGTCGTCCTTTGGAGGGGGGAGTATATAACGTATTTCTTCCGCCTTCTTCGCATGCCTTCGTGGTGTAGCGGTCTGCATGCTCGACGCGTAACCGAGAGGTCCGTGGTTCGATTCCCGGCGAAGGCGTTGCTCATTTTTCATGTCTGATGCTTCCAAAAATACTTAATGTTTCTACAACCTTTCTGTATAAGGTTTCCAAGAAATTCAACGGTAGCTTTCGAAATATGGCTGGTGGCTTTATCTTGGTAAAGTTCTATTCTTTGAAAGTCGTTGGAATAAAATAATGAATGTATGATTTTATTATTATTTTCACTTTTCTTATTTTTAATTCCCAGTCATAGAAGAAACCTGGAAAAATCACGAGTATATTATTGAAATTTCTTTGCATTGTCGGAATCAAGTTTGTACGTATTTCTTCTCCTAGTCATCGATATTAGATGAGATATTAGAATCGATATTATCAGAAACTTGAAATCCTGTACTTTTTTGCGTGTGACATGTGAAAGATAACGACAGTAAGGAAATTCAAATAATTTTTTTAAAGAGATGCCTCTGAAGAGCATCAAAGTTTTTTTAATTGCATTTGCATAATGTCAATTCAATTGGAACACTAATTTTCAACGGAATATGCCAGATAAGCATCGTCTGGAGGATAGGAAAAGGACATCCCAAAAAAGAATTGTTATATTCGCATCTAATTTATTTCATTTATAAGTTTTATTAAACTATAATTAAAAAGTTCTAAACTGAACATTCTGATTTCAGAGGGTGAGTTGTTTCAGGAGAAAGACACTTTAAAATTTGTTGCATGATGAATTTAGCACTTTGTCGAATAATATCGATTTATTTAATGTAACAAAATATTATATTTTGTTATAATGTATGTAAGATTTATAGGATTACTAAATATCCCTTTTAAAAAACATAAGCAGTTTCTTAAAATACTAACATTAATAAGGAAGAGAAAATTAAAAATTTTTGTATTTTCTGCTTATATTCTTTACCCTTAAATGTAATTATAATTACTTAAATTCGTATATTAATGAAGAGTCTCTACCTATACGTTTATTTTATAAAGTCACTTTAGTCTAGAATTCATTGACATAACCGTATTTTACATAATATTTCTTTTCTATTCTGGAAATTGAATTCCACAATTAGTAATTTGCTAATTATCATGCAAGTGTTCTTTAAATGAATTAAAAATTATTGTCAAGATTTAATCTTTGGCTTGGTGTACACTTGTTTTAAAAACTGACATTCATTTTGAAAAAACACACATGGAGCATTCAAATGCCTAGAAATATTTCATAAAATCAGCTTCAATATCTACAGTTGCTTTTGCCTTAATTTAAAAGTCACATATTGGAAAGCTTCCTTTCTGTATATATAATAATTTTTCTAATTTTTTTAAACGAATGATTTGCTCATCACCAGTTGTTTAAAACTCTGAGCTTCCTCAATTCTAAAAAGGCAAATTTATATCACTTTTCCCAGTCTGGCATCAGCCGAAAAAGTCTTTCAACATATCATCTTGCAAACAGTGCCAAAGCTCCATTGCTATAAGGAAATGCACTAAGTACCACCTGGAAGACGAAAATCACGTTTATAAGCATTAAAAAATAGTGCGAATTCCCTGTACCCCTCCTATTCCTCAAAAAAAGTCGCAGTAGATCTTCAGTGTGTTCGCGCAGTTCAAAGGAAGGAAAACTAAGTCTCGAACCTAAAATACATACTACCCATCGAATTTCGTTTTTAACCATTTACTTCAGCGCTAGACTGTCATGAATGAAAAATTGGTTTTTAATCTTCATCTTCAGCAAACTGAATATCAGTGTTGTTCTGAAGCAAGTGATAAAATTTTCTGTAGATAATTTTTTAAAAATACCAGCTCCGTTATAACACCGCCCTTGTGAGATTTGAACAGAAAATCTTGACTCCTTGATAGTTCAATATGGGCCAACGCTTTGTACATTAGGCAACAAGAGGTCGTAAAAGCAGCCTTAAACTGGTGCAGATTCTAAGAAAAATTCAATATGTAGGTTTTCGAAATCTGTCATTAGTTTCTCCCAATAATTTATTGCTTTAGATCATAGGTTCCCAACGTGGGCGATAACGCCCCCTTGTGGGCGTTTCAGGCTTTCAAGGGGGCTGTAAAAACCCAGAGAAAATTAGGGGGCGTTGATATGGCACAGAGGGGCGTTGGAAGATTAGCCAAATATAGTCTAAAAAAGACTTTAAAATCACGCTGATAATTCATTTCTATCACGTGTGCGAAAATTCACATATTTCGATATGAGACTTCACTGTTCAGAGAAAGACATACCTCTCTAGTATGTACGATTCTGGGGCTGCATGTGCTAAAACTAGCAACCTGTCTTGCCAATTTGGCGAGATGCACTCCAAAAAGTCGCAGAAAACTGTTGACTTTTGTTGAAAGGGTCACCATTTTAGTGAAAGGAGCAGTAGAACCGGAGTTCATAATATCAGAAGGAAAAGCCTTCAGTGCAAAAATATATCTTTATTGTCTTTATGTACATATTTATGTTACGTCCAAAGCCCGAAGTTCGGCCAGTTCGCGTTTTGGCCAGGAGGTTTGGCCAAAGTCCGAAATACTTGCAATTAATATTGTATTTTATACTTTGGCCGGCCATTTCGCGAAGTGGCTGGGAATTCTTGGCCAAAGCCTGATGTGATAATGGTAGATTGAGTCTATGGAGCAGAAAAAGACTAAGGATCACCCTTAAAGGTAGTTGACAAATTGAGTACTCAATTTGCCTCTGTATTCATACTCGATACGCAACGCATTTGCTTAAGATATAATTCGTCATTTTGAAGGGCGCAAATCTAATCTTCACACTATCACATTGTTACAGCATATGCGTTCACTGAATAGTTTCTACTCGTTGAACTCACAGAAGTACTCATTTTTAAATACTTCATTTTTAACAGTGTGTAAAACCATCTGCCCTTGATTTCTTTTTTCCCAAATTGGCCGGTCAAAGCCAGAAATCAACAAAAAGATTGGACATTCGCCGGTAAGTTTACAGCAACGTTGGCCAAAATGCGAATTGGCCGATTTCGGGCTTTGGCCGTAACATTTACAAAAAATGTCACTGGGACTAAAAAATGCCACTTACAAGCGGCAACGATAGCGAGATCTCCAACTAAACTGTATTCTAAGAGAGTCTGTAAAAGTGCGTAGGCGACGTTGGACGCGGGAAAAAATTAGAGCGCCGAAATAAGCGGCGGCGGAGTAGACAAATCGTCGCCAGTGGTTTACCCGATCAAAAATTGTAGGTAGCTAAAAATAGAACAGCCCCGCAGAATGCTACAGACTCAGGCTCACACTATCTATCGTTCATCGCAGCATGTACTGCGTACGATGAAAACGGCGTTGCCTTAATATTTTGCTACTTCAACTTATATTATTTAAACCGGCAGTATCCCTTGCAGCTCCCTTAACTTGGATCAAGTATAAGTAAAGAAAAACCCATGTCGGAAGCAAAAAAGAAGAGGCGGCAGTACAGTGCGGATTATATAAAATACGGATTTATCGAAAATCCCTCAAATCCATCATCTCCATTGTGCCTTATTTGTCAAAAAACATTTTCGAATGAAGCGATGAAACCTTCTAGGCTTCAAGATCATCTTAATAAAATGCATCCGGATAAGAAAGACAGAGATATGACCTATTTTCTAGAGATAAAAAAGAAGATTGAAAATCAGCCAACTATATCAAAATTATTTTCATCAGCTTCTAAACAAGACGATGACGGACTTCGAGCTTCGTACAATATCTCATTGTTGATTGCTAAAACAGGCAAGCCACATACTATTGGGGAAGATTTAATTTTACCAGCAGTTAAAGAAGTAATAACCACCGTGCTCCATAAACCAGCTACAGATATTATCCGAAAAATTCCTTTGAGCAATAATTCTGTGCAAAGACGAATTGATGAGATGGCTGAAAACATTGAAGAATCGTTGTGCAATTATCTGCAGACTTGTCAATTTTCAATTCAGCTGGATGAGTCCACTTTACCAACCAATGAAGCATTGTTATTGTCGTACGTGAGGTTTATCAAAGATGAAAAAATATGTCAAGAAATGTTGTTTGCTACCAATTTGGAAACAGATACAAAAGGAGAAACCATATTTGATACACTGCAAAAGTTTTTTGACGAAAAGGAAATTCCTTTTAATAATATTTTGTCGGTTGCTACGGATGGCGCACCGGCTATGACAGGGCGTCACAAAGGCTTCATAGCATGCTTAAAAAATAAAGTTCCGGACGTGCTTGCTGTGCATTGCGTAATTCATCGACAGCATTTGGTTGCGAAAAATTTGAGCGAACGTCTCCATACATCACTGCAATATGTTATAAGAGCAGTTAATAAAATCAGAAGTAACTCGTTGAATGACAGATTATTTAGTCAGCTTTGCATTGCAAATGATGAAGATTTCAACCGATTGCTGCTTCACACAGAGGTGCGCTGGCTTTCAAAAGGTACTTGTTTGACTCGATTTTACAATCTGTTTGAATCTGTGATAGAGTTCCTAGGAAACAAAGACACGGAATTGCGCGACAACCTCATCGCATCAAAAAACGATATTGCGTACTTAGCAGACCTCTATAAATTGTTTAATGATGTCAATCTCCAACTTCAAGGAGAAGACTTAAACTTGATTAAGACTAAAAATAGCATTGCTGCTTTCGTGTCTAAACTGCTATTATATAAAAGAAATATAGGCAGACGTGAATTCCATACCTTCCCATGTTTATCAGCAGTATCATTCAAGCACGACGACTTGCTTGTTTACTGTCAGCACTTGGAAAACCTCTACAATGACTTCAAGGAACGATTCGAGGACATTTTAAACATGGACATACCAGACTGGGTTTTGGATCCTTTTTCCAATGTCAACACAGCAGGACCATCTCAGTTAGAAGAAGAACTGATAGAACTGACGACAAATGAGGAATTAAAAATTAAATTCAAGAATGGCTACCAAGAATTTTGGCTGCAGAAGTCGATTTCGCAATTGTATCCAAGATTATGGTCGATTGTGCAACGATTTCTGCTAGCATTCCCATCTTCATATTTAGCAGAACGTGGATTTAGTGCTGTAGCAACATTGGTAACGAAAAAGAGAAATCGGCTCCATGTTACTGAACGCGGCGATTTACGATTGTTTTTAAGTAAAATCGAGCCTGATATTAACAAGCTTCTTAAAATGCATCAAATTCAGCCTTCTCATTAGTTAAGTTAGAAATTCGATGCCTTTAAATTTTAATAAAAATACTTTTTAATAATAATTAAGTATGCCTTTTGAGTGTTCTCTGAAACTGTCAATTTATTTATTTAGAAAGCAATAGTTTATTATGGATTATTTCGTATCATCAAAACCCCTGCCTGTCCTTATAACAGGTAAGCTAAAACTTTTATTTTTCTTTTTAAATAACGAAGAAATTCAAAAGCGTTTCAATTCCAACAACATTCTATCTATTAGTAATTTTTTTTATTTAATTCTTGTTTTCACCATGCATTATGTACGCTCTTATTTCTCTAGGGGGGCGGTATTGAAATATTCACTAGAAAAGGGGGCACCAGTTCGAAAAAGGTTGGGAACCTATGCTTTAGATTATTGTGCAAAAATTATCAACTATATCTCCTTTATGATTGATAATTATAGTTATTCTTAATAAACTTCAGAATTTTCTTTTAAATAGGTAATTTAATTACTGCATTAACTTATATATTTTTAATTAACATCTGCATTTTTAAAAATTAAGATTACTCCATTTGATTTCATATTTTCCTCAAGAAGAATTTTTGAAAGCATATTCATTTTAAAACTATGGTAAGAATGCGGAAAGCGTCGAAATGTTAACGTTGAGTCAAGTCGCGCGGTCTCTGATCATCCGAAATTGGTTACAGCTTTGCGCGCCAACGCCTCACCGCTTTGGTGTGAATTGGCCTTAAATTTCCTGCCTAAGGATGATGTCTGAAGTGAGGGTGACTAAACTGGATGGCGGAGCCTGTGCTTGCTGTAAAATCTGAAGAAAAGTAATTAACTTCAAGTAGTTCGAGGAGTATAGTAGTCATAGTTCCTATTTGATCTGTTTTTGGAAGCTTCAAAGGAGGTAGTGCGTTAATAGTGGTAGACGTACTTTCAGGATTATTCTCTTTCGCTATAGTCTGTTCTGTCTCTGATTTTATCTAGCTGCCTTTAATAAGTAGAGTAGTTCAGTGAGTAGGCTGCGTGATTGTCAACGAAGCTTGTATTATTATATTAATTATTGAGTTTACGATTGTCGCATCAGGAAGGTATCTAAGTTTTCTATGTCATGGTATCCTCCACAGAATGCAGTATTGGCTGCATTCTCTAACATTATGATGAAAGTCCTAACAAAAGAAGAAACGTCTTTCTCTTGAAACTTGATTAATCTTAGCTAATGGCTCGAAAGTATGTTAAACATCTGTAAATTTTGTAAAAAATGTTATATATATATATTGATTTTCGAGGCACTTTTTGGGGGGAACGCCTAGATCAAGTGTTCTTGGTAAGTTAGCAAACATCTATGAAATTGCTTGTGTGAGGAGGCATGTAAGAATGAGTAATTGAGATTATGAGTAATAGATTAATGCTACGCTTTGGTTAAAAAAACGTGTCCCAAGAATCAATGGTAAATAGCTAAATTGAAATTAGTCCCTCTCACAGAACAAATTAATGACGGAGAAAATAAGCATTTAGATGAAATTTCGCATCTCTGTATTAGGATATTAGAATAAATTTTACTTTCAGCTCTAGTTTTTTTTCAATATGGATGGCAACACTCAATAAGTTCAATTCAAAAGACAAATGTACTGATGACACACTCATTGTACTGATAAGCTTTTTTAAATTCATCAGATAGACAGAAATCTCACATCAAGAAGGTATTGTTGAAATCAACTGACCAACACATTTCTAAATCTGAACACATCTGTTGGATCTGCAGCACATCTGCAATGCTTTAAAAGCCAAATTTGAGATTTCCAGCTTCTCTTCAGGATCTTCTAATAGCTCAGATTGCTAGTTTACGTTGAAAATAAATTTATCTTACAAGAATTTTAATTGCAAATGTTATTAATTCAATGGGATGGAAGGGATTTATTGAGTTCGGAGAACATTATATGAGGGCCTGCCTATGGAATCCAAAGGTCCCCATGACAAATTTTGTGAGACAAATTGGCTTCTATTCATGTTATAGATGGGAAAATCCACCAAAACGACCATGCAATATCGGGGTCTATACCCATATTGAATTATCAGTGCTCAACAGTCTGAGACACTTGGAAACTAGTGAGCTAATTTCTACGGAAAGACGTTGTGTGCCGTGTACAGATGATTTCGCCGGTTGGGTTTCAACAGTTGGAATTACTTTAATTTGCAACTATTTCTCGCATATAAATTTTACCTCTACATTAATTTATTCTGTTAATCTGCAACGTGCATTTTGTAAAATAATGCTGTGTAAAATAATGCTTTTGTAAAATAATGTAGAGCAGTTTTCGCTGAATGATGTCGTATTTCTTTCAGTACATTCTGAGTAATGTATAATTTGAAATTTAGTCTTTAATTTTTCCTGCTAGCATATAGATGCTGGTGGTAGGATTGTTATGATTAACCGTGATGAAAAAAATATTTAATACGCTTTAGAATAAATAAATTTCTTATGAAGGAATAGGAAAAATTACGTCGCACGATGTTTTAAAATATTTAAAACTACATTTTAACTGCTTAAAAACTGCAATTTAAAAGATATTCACAGGCAAAGAATTTATGATTAACTATACTTAAGAGACGACATATTTTTATAATTTTCTAACCACAAAATATTTTAACACATTTTACCTCAGATAATAACAAACCGAGATGTATAAATTAAGCGAATGTTTTATACTCTTCAAAGTTCTCTTATTTTTATTTTTATTTAATCTTTGTTATAAAATGTCGCTTCAGAGACTCAAAATTTCATTAGAAATTTAAAAGTATAGGAATTATATCTAGGTTTTTAAATTTATTAGGATAAGACACTGCAATTTGCATACATTTCTGTGAAGATTTTAGAACTGAATAGGTTTCACATTAACTGTTTGTGTAAGAATAGTGGCTTGATATTGATAAATACTGCAAAGTCTTCACTATTTAAAATGATAATTCTTTATACGTTCTTTAATAATAATTGCAAGGTTTATTTTAATTTACACATAATTTCTTACGTTGAATCTTTCCTGCATCTGCTCCACCAGAAAATGCAAATTAAATTAATTCATTTAGCGAGCGAGAATCTAGGTTTAGAGAGAGCAAATTTAGAACAGTTTGGCAAATTAGGCATGCTCTGATCCTGCTGGATTGTTAATTTTTGATGAGCTAAATTTTAAGTTGCAGTGACGCGAGAAAAGCGAATTAGTACTGAATTCAGATTGTTAGCTTTTAATAATTAATGTATTTATAAATATCGATCAACTGTTGAATCATCCAGCCGTAGCAATGGAAGTTTATTTTGGTTTATCTTTTGCACTGTATAATTCGAGCTGAAGAACCAACAAACATTTTAGATAATTTTATACATTTGTTGTTGTAAGACTGTAAGGTTTTAGTTTAAACTAACAAAGTTTTATAAGTTTTATTTTAATTTTACTTTTCTATCTGTTCTCATTTCAACTCCCCGTTAGAAGAAGCGCGCCTTTCAGTTTTATGCTAATTTGAAGTGGAGCCAAGTTTGGTATTTAAGGTTAGCGAGGAACTTCTCGGTGTGAGAGAGTTTTTAGTCTCAGATCACTGCTGCTCTGTTCGACGTTCGCCTGACTAGCTAGTATTTAAATTCTAAGCCTTAACGCTGTTACGCTAGTACTTATTGAAATAATCTAAGTGCGTTAGTATTAGCTAAATCTTGCTACGCACCACTGATTATTTAGAGCCCAGCCTCGCGTTTATGTAAGCAACGACTACTTAATTTCTATTTTTATTTTAAATTATTTGATTGTTCAAGTTAGACCCAAGTGCGGTCATTATTTTCTGTTATCCCTCCCGAGTTGGAAAGTGGCTGTAAATATAGTGGTTTAATAAAAGAGGATTTTAAATCCTTCTTACGTGCAGTTATTTCCCCCTTTAACCACAGTATTCTACCACAGAACATAGCTGCATTCAGCTCCCTGTTCAAGATCAGGACTTCAACTATTTCACGAATATGTTCGCCAAGAGTATGCATAGAACACTCAGTCCTGACAAGACGAGATGAATAATCATTAAGTAATTAAGTAAGGTTACTCGAATTAAATGTAATCTGTGTAATCTTATAAAATTATCCACATTTTATTTGAAGCAGCCCACTTCTTGCAGACTGTTTTGCGATAAATGATTTCAGTTCCAGAGCTTAGCAAGCATATCCGGTAAATAAGTCTCAGTTAAAAGTCCTAGTAGGAGAAGCTTACCACCTGATGAACTGTTAAGTCACTGAAAGCCGTTTAAATAACAGGAACGGGCTAGCTTCATGAAAGTTTTCATAGTTTCCTCCATAGGCAAGTTGCAGGCTACTTTCCCTAGCAAGTCTTGAACTAAGGTATCACTTCTCTAATGCAGAGAGCCCTCTCGAACTTTGCCATAATCAAATAAGCCAAATCAAGCAGCCCCAGTGAGAAAGAGAACTTGCAATATTTTACGCAGCTATTTCTTTTTCCCACTGAATTGTCCATTTTAAGCTTTTTGCTCAATGAGATTTTCTGCACAGCCTGATGTTTTCTTGTTACCTTTAAGGACTGTTAGCATACTATTACGTTTCCGCCTTTTAAAATTAATCAGAATATATATAGTTGTTCAAAATAAAAAGACTAAAGAATAATCGTTAAAATGAAGCTAAACCTTTCCTTGTTGCAGGACAAAGAAGATAAAAAAATGGCCCTGGACTTCTTTTGTTGTTATGTTTTTGTTTGTTTGTCTCTAAACATTTATATAAAGACATCGTACCTTGATTGCAAGTTGAAGAATGTGGAAGTGTTGTTGCTAATGGCAAAACTGCTTTATTCTAAGAAGGCAAATTTAAGCTCCCAGAAACTTAAGGAAACTTAAGGACCTAAGATATTCTACATCCTCAACAGGATTGAAGTGAGGTGAGTATGGTGGCCAATCAGTTCAATAAATATCCTCATTTTGAAGGTATTCAGCCATTCAGGAGCCCGATAATATTATGCATTATCATTCATGGATAAAAAGGTATGGGCCCACAGCAACCCTAAACATACCTATATGCAGTTACAGAAACTCCATCATTAATTTGGAATTCGGGGCATACTCATTCTCATTCCTTCCCAATCAATAAAAATCTCCGTCATAGAAACACTATATTTTATGGAAAAGATAGAAAGTTATGTGTTCCAAGGTGTTTGTGTTCAGATAAGTATACGTCCCCAGAGTGACTGTTTAAACTGAACCTAGATTCATTTATGAACAATATACGAACCTACTCTAAACTCTCTTAAACTGGACACGAGAATCATCGCAGAAATAAAATATTCGTATGCCCAAAATTTTCATCTTCAACATTTTAATTTATATTCTTTACATCTTGTAAGGTGTACGTTAATTTTATAACAGTTATTTTTAATTTTGAAACCCTTTTCTTTCAATTATTGTTTCCCACTTACAGTTCCCTACCAGAACTAGTTTTTAAAATCGCGTTGAACGCAAATGAGTTAGAAGTAGTATTAAAAGCAAGCTCTACTTATTTCGAAAAGAGAGAATGCTTAGAAGTCCTTAGTAGAGGGTGTCTTAAATCTATTACTTTAGGTCGTATTGTAAGTGCTTATTGATAATCGATGGCTAGTTTAAATTAACGGCCAATTAAGTTAGATATTTATGTCTGATCTATTTTAGTTAGTATTAGTTTAGTTTCGTATCCTGATTTAAAAGCCCGAATAGAGGCTTTTCTGTAAGCCCAAGAAGGGTCCATCTGTTACCATTTCTGTGAGGGAATAAAAGAGTATTTTAATCCTTCTCGCGCCTACGTTCTTAGTGCTTGAACTCAGCGATAATTCGCTACACAGTTCACTAAGTTCATCGACATCTTATCATAGACAAAGTAGTGGGGAACATTATAACCTTTCTAAAAGTTTTTTATATTAATTTGTTTGCCTTTTCTAAATTTCAGAAATCTATATTCGTTATTGTTTAGTTGGCCCGTTTAGCTTTTCGTATTTTCTCTTCTATTTTGCATATAGTTGAACCTATGGACGCTCAATTTAAGCGACTAATGACACTAATGACTAATAACAGTCACCTAACCCTGAGAACAGGACAGGAATACAGTGTAACTTAACGAACACTCCCTGACATCGAACAAGAAGCCTTGGTTTTATGAATGTCTGATAAAGGTATTAAAATGATAGAACAGGCAAATCAACAACCTTGTATTCGACATAAATTTGTAAAATCCTAATCGATTTCGAGGGCAAAACGAGTCCCCCTTCATCAGGAGCAAAAAATTCTGCAAATCGAGAAAGCGAATGTCGATCATATTTATACCCTACAGGCAACCAATGTAAGGAGCCGATAGCGCCATCTGGATCATTTTGCCATATTATTTGCAAATTACCTGGTTAAATAATATTTTTTATTGCATCAAATAGTGGTTTTTTTTTCTTCTTTGTATTATATCTCTTTCTGTGCAGTCGATTTGCCTGTTCCATTTTCCACGTCGGTGTGATTCTCTTGTGTCTATTAAAACGATTTATGCTGAACTTATAGCAATTATTTTATAATCCTACTTGAATAATTTATTTTTGGTAAGTTACATAAGGGAATATATTATTTTAAAATTAACGTTCAAATAATATTTAAATTTCCTTAACGTTTCATTTGGTTTTTGCCGTTATAGCTCAATTTAAACTTTAAATTTATTAAATGTTTAGTAAACCACTCTATAAAGAAACCATGCTGTAGAAATGCATCTTATCCGAGGTTCTTGTACTTAACTATGTAGTCATGAATTTAATATTTTTCAAAAACTACAATTTTCCTTTTAGCAATATAAATATTAGAACTTGGAAAAGAATTGCCGTTTTACTCTTAAAAGTATTCCTGATGGCAATAAAAGTAAATAACTGCGCAAAAACCTGAACGCAGCTGTAGAGAAGCGGTATAAACATAAGACAACTGAAAAAAAAACTTGCATAAAGCATTTAGACGTCAAGTTTAATTCTTATCAAGTTACGAATTAACGAACTTGTTCAATTCATAACTTCAATTTAGTGCGATAGCTTCAATAAACTATTACTTTAAACATACCAAACTTTTATAGAATCTTTGTAACTATCAACAAATCACGAAGGATTTTTCTCGTTACCTTAATTCTTTTACGCCGGCGCTAAGCCTTGAAAATTCAAAAACTGCAAATTTTATTTCACAACTATCAAAACCAGATCATTACAAAACAAAAACCTTCTTTTTGTGCGTATGAGCGCTGAGAAGAAAAAAATTTGAAATGGTCCGTCGGCATTTTCATTGCTGGAAGCATGCTTTCTGAGATGTATCGCAAGGGGTCCTATTAAGACAAGCTCCAGAACGTGTAGAGAGTTACTAAACTTAAATCTCCTCCTCCTTCGTCTATATTTTACATGGGAGCCTATTCTCCGATGTAAATAACTTGCAAATTATTCCGAAGGTAGCTAGGTGCAGCATTTTTCCGATGCGAGTTTATTACTTCCAAGACAGAATTGGTAATGAGAGAATACAGAATCGCAAGCACTCTCTAATAGACTTGCATCTGTTGTTGTATAGGCAGCCACCTTCTTCTCAACTCCTTCCTTCTTTCAGCAAACTAATTTCTCCTGGGCCCACAGGCGTTAATATTTCCGATAGATGCATTATTATCCTCACCTCTATGTCGATGTCTAGTGTCTGCTTTCATTTTTTTTTTGTCATCATTTCTTCTTCTCTGCCATCTTCCGGGGCTTTAATATCTTACCATTCCACTGCATATTTATCCGAATAAAAGTAGCGCTTTTAATAAGAAGATATAATAATGAGAAAGCTAGTTATTTATTTCTTTTGCATCGTTTTTACTAGCTGGTGAATTCGATCCTATTATAAAACGTATATAATAAGTTGATTCTTCGAGATGCAGAATGTAAAAAGAAAACGTAATTTGAGATTTTGCCTAACATGAGAGCCTGTATTCTCACAGGCTGCATTGTTGAAATCCCTAGAGATTGTTCGGCGAGAGAAATTTCCCGGCAATTTGCGATATTGCTTTTTTTTTTTAAATGAGAGCAATGGATTTGCAGGATGAAGAACAAGCATTTTTGTTAATTCGATGTGATCTTGGATTTCTACCAATTTCTCGTTTCGCTATATCTCTGAAAAAATATTTTGCCATTGAGTTTATCATTTTGAGAGCTTGTTACACGTTCTTTAAAACTGCTTCGAATTTTTTTGCAATTTCTTGATTCACTCGGAATTTCAACATATATCAGAGCGATAATGATGTTTCTATGTCATAAAAATAATAAAAAAAATCGTATCATATGCAATGAGTATTAAAGATATTCTTTCTTTAAAATCATTACTTGTTTCATTGCCTTCTTCGTAGCCCATTAAATCTCGTCTACTTATTGTATTCCTTCAACTCTAAACAGAATATTTTCCGTTCTTATTTGTTTTTATATTAAAATGAGCATCACTATCTAATGCTATCACTTTTATCTCTGATTGAAATATGCTCATATTCCAATATAAACCATACAAGGGGTTCTTTAATGTTTTATTTTGAGTCACATAAGATCAAAAATATTGTGTTAGCTAAAAATCTTATTCTGTTATTTTTTAAAATGCGTTCTAGCTTAAAAAATTGTGCGTATTTCATTAAATAATTTTCAGCTGAAAGATAGTGTGTTAGGAACTTTCCTTTTCCTTGTCACGTGCCTTCGTGGCATAACTGGAAGCACGTCCTACTACCATCCGGAGTTCGAATTCTAACATGCCCACAGCTGACTTTTCAAGTTCCCTGGTCCGAAATAAACCTAATGACGCAATAACCTTCTACCACCTGGATTTAGCGACTGGTTTTTCTGCTTCCCAGTCTCTCTTTAAGTAGGGAAGAATGTAAGGAATATTCTCCTTCCTTACTTCCTCCTGTCTTTGTATTGTTTTTGGAAACACATTCAGCTAAAACCACGACGTCAACAGCTCGAATCCAAGAACGGGCATATCTGATTTTTCGAGTTTCTTCCTTGCGAAAGTCTAATGAAAAATCTAATAAGAACACGTAGAACATAACAAAGAAACTCACCGTGTCTAATAGCGGGAAAATTAATCCAGATAATCGGTGCATGTAATCGCTTGTCTTTAAAGGTCTTCCAGTCTGCTCAGTGGTATAGGATTACATTCAGTCATTTATATTTCTATTTGATTTAAAAATAGCAGCTTATCAACAGTTAAAACTACCGAGCTGACAGCTTGAGCACATGATTTAAAAATGCGTTACTCTGAGTATTCGCAGAATAGCTAAAATAATAGCATTATGATTGAGAAACGCCAAAATTCTGTAAATTGCAGCAAAGATCTAAAGAAACTTTACTCATGAAGTTATTTTCTATTTCTGCCGCCCAGCCAGTATAGTGGTTAGCGTCGCTGACTGCCGTGCCGAAGGGCCCGTGCTCGAATCCCGGAGAAGGCATGGATGTTTGTAAATGTATAGTGTCGGTGAAACATGGCGGCAGTTTAAATATGCGGCGAGCCGAAAGTTCTCTCACGTAGTTTGGTGGAAGGGAAGAGGGGTGGGAGACCCTCTGACCCGTCTCCCCGGGGTGCTCTCCATCAAAATTGGGGAAGGAACTGAACCAAATCGCACTGTCATCTGTCAGGTGCTCAAGGCTATTGCCAACGACAGGTGTAATCTTGCGCTCCTTGTCACGAGGAATTTCGTGGACTAGGGCTGACTATATGTCAGACAAGTAAGCATAAGCAACAACAAAAGCAACATTTTCTATTTCTCTTACAGTATAAAAGTGTAAATTCTGTGATAATTACCTTCCGATATTAGTGCGAAAAATTTAACCCATAATTAAAAATACCGTGTTTTGAATGTTAAAAAACATTGCTGTGAAAATTTATGATTTCATTACAAGTCCGTATATGAGCAATATTTGTTGTTGTTGCTTGTCCTCCAAAAGTTTGACGAAGTCGGATAAGTTCCGAAAGTTTGTTAACTCTAAGAAAGGCGAGAATAAGAAGGGAATTGGAAAATGTATCCTGTCTTGAGAAGTCTAAACAATTCAACATGTGTTCGACCGAAGCCTGATGTTCCTGGAACTTGGTGCAGGTGTCGAAGACTTTCTTGTCCCCACAGAAAAAGAGACACTTGATGTGGCCATTTGCAAGACGTGAAAGCGCAGTCAGCGATCCCCTGTCACATACAAGGTTGAAACCATTCCTGGTAACTCCCGCAATACGGTAACTTCTGATAAATTAATAACAAATATATGTGCCACCACATATACCACGAGAGCATCCTCCGAAAAAATGCGATAATACTTTCTAAACAAACAGCAATTAATGTACTAACACTTATATCGCGAGAGCACGCAGTGAGGAGTATGATAATCCTAACTTGTTGTTTGTTTGTTACGCTTTCACGCCTTAATTACTTAACCGATCATCACGAAATTTTCAAGAATTATTTTTGATACATTAGAAAAGGTTATAGGCTACAAAATGTAACTTATCTGTTGAAACTTAAGCTATGTAATAGGTTTTATAGCTTAAAATGATTGTCGTTGTATAAACATTAAATGTTGAAAGTTTCATAACGATGTAAAAGTTTGTCTGCGTTCGCAGGTGCGTGGCTAAACCATGTAAACATTTTATAGCCTATAACCTTTTCTAATACATCAAAAATATTTCTTGAAAATTTCATGATGATCGGTTAAGTAATTAAGGCGTGAAAGAGTAACATTCATTAGTTAAGCGTTTATTAATTTTTATTTGTTTAATTTAATTTATTATTTAAACTACTTCAGGTTTTCCAGCTTTTGGCTCTTCTTTCACAAACATTTTTCAGTGATTAGGAAATGTTCGCCATATCAATCAAATCAAAGCCTGTCTCAAATGTGTTTATGGGCGAAAGTTAAAAAATTCAGTCTTAAAACAAATATAAGGTTGCATCTTCATAATGATGTAGATTCAGGGAATTACGCAGATACACTTTTGAAAATTGGCGATAGATGTTTGGAAACAGATGCTGAAGGTTGTATTTTACTTTCAGAGGAATTTTGTAATTTGGTAGAAAACGATGTGGAGCCTATTGCTAAAGTTTACTCGCCCCTGCAACAAAATTTAAATAGTGATTACTGGCTATGTGCAAGAACAATTCTAGCGCTGATAAATGAAATCGTAAACAAAACCAACATTGATATTTGGAAAGAGGTGCACGGAGAAATAAAAGAGTATTTGTCAATAGATACAATTATGGATACAAAACAAAGCATTTCATATCCCGCTGACTTTTTAAATTATCTAGAGCTACCAGGTGTACCCTCACATAAACTCCAATTAAAACTAAATGTACCGGTTATGCTTATGCGAAATATAGATGCACCACGACAGTGTAATGGAACGAGGCTTCGGATCACGCAATTAGGGCAGAATATAATCGGTGCGACTATTTTAACAAGTGTAAGAAAAGAGGAAACTGTTATCATACCTCGAATACCAATAATCTCCACTGACCTACCATTTCACTTTAAAAGACTGCAGTTTCCAATCAAACTTAGTTTTTCTGTTACTATTAGCAAAGCTCAAGGTCAAACATTACAGGTAGCAGGAGTGCATTTGGTTCGCGTGTATCCAAAGCCAGGAAAAAGCCATATGTATTAGAGCCGAATGGAAAAATATACAATGTATAATATAGTATACAGAAGCATCCTAGCATAATCCTCTTATTCGTACTCTTCTGAAAAAGAGTTAATGTTTTTAACGTTTTATTAATACTTTAAACTTTTTGAAATCTTGGCAATGAAAATTATTTATTTTTGTATCGAGATATCTTAATAAAGCATGTTTTTCAGTTTTTTAAATTATATTTTATTTTAGAATTTTTTAGTAAAACAAAAAAAAAACATGACGTAAGATTGCAATGTTTAATACATCCAAATCGGATTTTAAAAATTATGCAGAATAGCGTCTTAGCGACATCAATATGGATTTCTTTTTCCTCAATGAAGAAGGGCAGTATTTACTGAAATTTACACGGAGTGTATTTTTAACTTAAAAAATAAGTAATAGTAACTAGACTTTTATCCTGATTATCCTGGTCAGGCAATAAGAAAAAAAAATCAAATTATTTTATTTTCTTTTCAATAGTTTTTTAAACTTATTTAAGGACATCAACGCGAGCGAAGCCGCGGGTAAAAGCTACTTGTTTATAAATAAACAGTTAATATTAAAATTTTGTTCTTAGTAGGCTTATATCAACAATAAGTACTTATTAAACTAATTTGTGTTCTTTAATAAAAACTATTTGGTTATGAAAGAACGAAATCATTGCATTTAATTCATCTCAGTAAAGACAAGCAGAATTTAGAGAAAGCGAAATTAGAAGAATTTGTCTATACCTTGATGATAAAATTTATAAAAACCCATTTTAAATTGCATTGTTTAAATTAAATGCATTAAAAGGTTTAAAGCATTAGCTATCACAATATTCTTAATTGCATGTGAAATAAAAACAACAATATTAAACAATCTAAAATCGAAATCGTCAAAAAGGAATTTTAAGCTTTAATATAAACGTTCTTATGTATACCGTTCTCATACTGTCATTTTTATTCTCCCTTGAAATTCTACTAATTCCTATATGTCAGTATATGTAACACATTCCTATATGTCAGCTGCACAGTATTATTTTCAGATGTATAAAATAAAAAATATTATGATGCCTAATTTTCCTGCTTTTTCAGGACAACTGATTTTGTGTAATTTTATTATATATTTTTTAGTTTGTATAATTATTTTTGTATAAGACTTCTAGATGATATGCCAGAAAAACATATCAGAATACGCCAGAACGCATTGAATTTTCATTTTATTTCCCATGTCGCTCAGCCTAATTGTAATAAAAATTTAAAAATTGTTTAGTTACGATTCTTAATATTTTTACTGTTAAAGTCTTTTAAAAATAATGTCTTAATACTGATAACTTATTATACAGCTCGAAAAAAATGTTCTACGATAACATAAATTTTTAATTCACGTAATCTAGAGCTATTCAACTTTGCCCACTGGGAAAGCCCTTATAACAATTTTTTTGCGTGTGAAAAACCCTGTAACTCTTTTTCTTATTTGTGGAAATTCTATCACCTTGAGAAAATAAACGTTAAAAATATTATTAAGATCATATACATTGTGCTTACTTCCTATGATAAATAAAAATCGTCATTTCATTATAATTTTACTCATGAAAACAGGTTTATTTCAATTGTTTAGATAACAATAAAGACAGAAATAGAAAAGTATCATTCAAAATAATTATTTTATAAGTTAATTTTTGTCTACATGGCATTTCGACATGCGGAACACTAGAGGAGGGGCTTGGAGCCTCAAGCTTCCACGAATACAGTTTTAAAACCATCGATGTAATCCATGAATGAAAAGAATACGGATTATGAAGTTTTTTTATATGGGCCCCCAGAAGGGCCCTTAATACGCTAGATGAGAAAATTCAGCCACTGAGGCACATGATTTTGACGAGTTGGCATGTGAAACTCTAAGAATGGTCAAGAAAGTGAGGTAAAATTAAGAAGACTACACTTGAATTGCATATGTGCCAACCAGACGGAAAGCGACGAAAGACAGAAATCATGCCGTGCAAGAAAACGAGTAAAAGTTGGTTTGATTGGTTTATTGAAATACGGCAAAGCGCACTAGAGCTATCTGCCTGAGAGGAGGGATGCCTTCGTGG
>KK120566.1:0-13359 GCA_000611955.2 Stegodyphus mimosarum | reverse complement strand
GTTCTAAGGAGAGCTGGTTCCTATACAAGTTAATCATGGGGGAAACCACCAAAATGCCTATGCAGTCATCCCGTTCGTGAGATTCGAACCTCGAACTGATCTAACAGTGTTCAACGACATTACCGCTCGGCCGCTGATGGGCTAAGCGTTGCTAATCAATGCTAGGTTACGAAGTTGTGGTCTTTAAGCATGTGAATAGCAAATGGTCTGATCATATTATCTTCTGGAAGGGTTTGCTAACAAATAACTTCTTAAAATTTGTACCATCACAATTAAGTCCAGTTTTGAAAAAACTCTCGTTAAGTTCAGTAATGTGGTCCATTATAGGGTGCATTTTTCAAGAAGAGAATTGACCTTTTTTTCCTTTTAGAGAAGTCATAATGGATCCATTTATTTGTTTCTAATCAGGCAATGAGTATCTAAGTCTTCTCAGAAAATCTTATTCTGTATTACCTGAAGTTTGTGCAAGCCTGTCTTTTAGGCTGACGTACAGGCTGCAAATGTGTAACACAGAATTAGCCTTAAAATGCATAGGTGTATCCTTCTCTTTTTGCTGAGAGACAGTCCAGAGTAATACCTCAGGAGTGCAGAACTTAGTTGGGTATATCACAGTCTTTTCCTGCAAAGTGTTTAACATGACAAGTACATGTGAGGCTTTGGTTAATGATAACTCGTATAAACTATCTATCCTGCTCACAATTTCCTCAAATAAGTAGAGGTTGTTCAATACTATTTCCTTAGAATTAGAATTCCTTAGAATTTAAGACATTTATAAATCCATCAATGAACAATGTAGATATCTTTGAAGATCTTTTCTAGAATAGGGATTGAGCAGTCTCTGACATTTGTATATGTATTAGCTGAAATCATTTTGGGGTATTTACGGAAAATCCCGTCGACCACAAGAGACGGCGCCAATCATGCCAAATCCTCTAACCATGTTCTCTTTCGAATTGACACTCGCTTCGCACAAGCCTTAAAGTTACAACGCCAATGCAATGGCTAATTTTTAAATAAAACCCGATATCGTGGCCATTAACACATTTTTTGAGGTCGGTAAGATTCCATAACTTTGGAAATATTCAACAACGTGATTTTCTGTAGTAGACAGGTCCCAAATTTTAATCAATTTTTTTTTCGAAAATGCGTGATAGAGGGGGGAAAAGGAGTCTTTACTCAAGAATAATAACTAACACGTGTAATTAAGCTTACACCAAACCCAGCGTGTTTAAAGAAAACTTTTCCATTTTTGGCGAAAAATCGCGTAGTTTGGCGTCTTTTTAATAGGCAAAAGGTAAAAATGGTCGATGGGCTTTTACGTAAGTACCTATTTTGGTTATACGACAAGTGCCAAAAATTTTTTTTTCTAAAAATAAATACGCCAGTATCATATTTCCAGTGAATAAAAATTTATTATACATTATTTTCGTATTATGTTCATTTCGAAGCGGTAAAATATTCTTAAGCAAAGCAAATATGTTTCTTAATTTTGTTATTTCAATCCGTAGAGAACAAAATAAAACGGGGCAGTTTAAAAAACTTTTATTGAGAATATCTACTTTGCAAACAAGAATAAGAGGAAAGAAAAATTTAATAGCGGTCAGTAAGCAAAGTTGAGGCATAACTCTTTTAAGCCTAAAATTTCTTGACGTGTGCTGTTCTATAACTAAAACGTTCTGTTACTGTGATCATTTACTTACATTATGGAATAAGCATTTGCTTTCGAATAATAAGAAATTAATAAAAATTCATTAAAAGATAAATGTGCAGAAACATTATTTTTCAGCGTGGGCGATATAGTTTTAGTTATTTCATCACTTACGTTAAAGAGAATATTTTTACGTGTGGTCTTTTTCCTGAGTAACAATAATTGTTTTCGGATTTTTTTTTATGAACTCTCACATTTCACATCGAGAAAAGTGAAAAACTTCAAGTAAAAGACTTCTGAATTTGGATTTAAAGGAAGCCAAATTGGCAACCCTGCTGACAATACGGAAAGTGTACTAATTCTACCATCTAAACGTGAAATATTACTGAGCAAATTGCGGAGGAAGAAGGGACTTCGATAACTTCATTTGTTAGCCTAGTTGTCAAGCCGATAAGGTTCATAACTAATGAACGTTCGGCATCAATAAAGGCAGCTTATTGACAAGCAATCAGATACTGCGTTGTTTACACTGTCGTTAATTTTGAGATGCAGCATTTACTGCAGCTGAACAACAAGGTAATATATACAGCTCTAGAATTGTAAAAAAACACAGCAATAGCGTAGAATAAAAATATATACAGGATGTAGTAGGACTGACGTTCTCAGTCTTAAGAGATGATAAATCATGGCAAATATAACAGCTTTCGTAATACACTGTGTGCTGAGATATGAAATGTGAGCTCGTAAACACAGAAAGTACGAAGCACATGGGGAAAGTTAAATAAATAATCGCTTTAATAAGAGATATTTGCAAGAAATATTGTTTGATATTTACGAGAATTGTTCCAAATGAACGAAAATCAACTGCAAATACATCAGCGGAGAAAGACGTGGTTGCTGTACACTTTCGAATGTACATCATACACTTCTGCAGAAGGAATGCTAATTTTTGGCGACAAGGTCTTCTGGAGAATCCATTTGCGTCTCGAGGCCCACCAGCAGCCGAGCGGTAAAATTTCTGAATACTGGAAGTTTTGACTTGGGTTCGATTCCAGGCGAACGGGTGGCTGCATGTACGTTTTCGTAGTTTTCCCAATTGTGTAATGTGTACACGAGCCAGTTTTCCTTAGAAAATTCTTCAAGAAGACAAAACTTCCCCTTAGGCAGACAGTCCTGGTACGCTTTGCCATAATCAACTAAACTAAACCATCTGCATTTCGTAAACGAGATTCGTTGTAATTGTGATGCATCGATTGCTGTTTGCTGGTGGTTTATTTTAACAATTTTTTTTAAGTATCAAACACCTTTTGTTGATTTTTGCAGTCCACTGGTGGTTTATTTGGACGGTGCCGAAGTTACCGTTGCTGGTTGCCATATCGTTTGGCTAAGTTCAAAACCTAAGGCTTGGATATTTATATGTATATACTATCTTTCGAACATGGTATGGTTTGGTTTATTTAATTGTGCTAAAGCACACAAGGGCTATCTGCCTAAGGAGACTTTGGGCTATGGAGTCATTTAAAATGCTGCGAGCCGAAGAGTTCTCTTGAAATCTTCAGCTTTGATGGCAGAAAAATCCGAGGGCCTGTCTGGTCCTCCAGGAAATTCTCTTTCGGAACGGAAGTTGGAACGGAAATGGGTAAAGTTTTATTGTCACCTATTCGGTACCTACGGCCCATGCAAATGACAAACGCAGTCCTGCATTCTTAAGACATTGTATACTTGTTCTGATGTTACTGTCAGACAACTGAGGTTAGTCACAACAAGCTACAACATTGTGTTATGCATTGTAATACGAAAACTGCTACTGTCAGACAAGTGAGGTTAGTCACAACACATTAAAATATTGTGTTATGCATTGTAATACGAAAACTGGTACTGTCAGACAACTGAGGTTAGTCACAACGCACAACAATATTGTGTTATGCATTGTAATACGAAAACTGTTACTTTTGCCATGTACTATTACTCCTCAAAGTTGTGACTATCATTATTACAACTTATATAAATTTGAATAATGTATATATAACGTTAAGTATCTCCCTCCTTAAATTGCCCAGAAGTGGCCCAATGCTCACGACGGCTCAGACGAACGGACTGTCTGCATAGTTGGCGATCCCAGGTGAACGAACTGACTGGTTACGGATTTCATGGTTTCTCTCAATATGTAACGTGAATACGGGATAATTTCACTTGTCCTCCACGAAGACATCCATACCCTTAATCCGATAGCCCTCAAGCACTTTACCATTTTCAAATAAAGAATTAACCAGCCCCTCTCCCTTAAATGTTTGTTTTGATCTTTGTGTAGTTCCAACTTCAATGAAAATGGTGGGAGAAATTTGACATCTTAAGAAACAGCGTAACTCTGTTTAAAAATAAGAAATAAAATAGAATTACTGAGTCAAAATTAATTTGTGAAAAGTAATAAGCTAGATTACTTATTTAATGGTTCATCTGAGATTCATTTAAAAATAATCACTACAAAGTAGTTTTCAATAGACAACTGATTAAATTTCCAACCAATGATAATGTCTGCGTGTCATAAGAATCATTCTTGTGCATGATAACTTATTTTCGAAATTTTTGAGAAGAGTATTTCAAAGCAATTCTAGATTAGATAAACATCTGTAAAGATCGGATTTTGCTTTGGGCCAATTTCTAGTAAAAAGACTTGATGAATTTCAATAAGACAAATGAGCCGTGTGTTTACTGAGCCACCTTTTCAAAATCTGAAATAGATATATTTTTTCATTATTTCACGTGGAATTCTTCTCAGATAATCTTACTTGGCAAACAAATAAATCATCTCAAAATTTCGATCTGAATTTCTTCGTTTGTATTGATAAATAATCTTCCAAATGAAGTCTTTTAAGAATTTTTAATTTAATTTGTCAGATTTTGGTGGTTTTTAAATAGGAGCTCATTTTTAAATATAACAGCACGAAATTTTAAGCCAGAGATTATTTGACTTTTGTAGACTCATGGTTTTAAGACTTTTAAAATAATAGTTAGTTTATATACATTGAACATAATCTTATTCCACTGGATAAATCGATGATAAAAAGTGAAGAGCCATCAAAGTTAGGAGAAATCTGTGTAGTCTCCTGCTACAATCTTCTTCAAATTGCGAAATTCAACCTTTACTGTTAGTTCCAATACTGGCAGTTGGCTGAATTTTGAATGTCCGGGCAAGCTGTGATTCTTCTCAACCGAAGCTTAAATTAAAAAGTTACTTAAAACCTTCATAAAACTTTGTTTGTGCTACAAGACTTTGTTGAATTACAGACCTAGTGATTATTTATTTGCTTGTCAGTCTAATAGGGTATGAAAGACTTTGAGTTAATATTACTTAGTTAGGACACTCCCCCCCCCCGCGGGTCGACGCAGAGTACCATGCGAAGCTACTGGCTAGGATCTGTACCTAGGCAGTCTCGGCCACGGGGGTATAAAAGTTATGAACTTGGCAGTTCCCGATGGTCCATGGGGTAAGTCTATACTTGCTCTTCATGGGCCGGGTGGTGTTAGTCCCCTCCACCAGGGTATTGGTAGCCAAATAGCAAACTGGACTATTGAGAGTCTGGTCACTGCTGTCCTTGGTATTCCATGTAAAGCCTAAGGAGAGGGGCATCCCGTGTAGTGCTGGCAGGTAGCCTCAATCAGCGGCAGTTATCGCTCCAAGTTATCATCGCCCACCCCACCGTGGTCTCGGTCCGGCTGAGACGGTGGTCTTGACTGGTCCGTGTTTAGCGGTGGGTCGGCTAAACGTTGAGCGTTTAGCAGAGGGAGCCTGATAAAATTGTTGGTGTCTCGAGGATGTGGGACCTCGAGCCCAACAGGTGTGCAAGGTCATTGGTAAACGGGTGACGTTTATCCCCGAGTGTTCTTAATTGAACGGACGGTGGTATAAATTTAGTTAGTTAGTTAGGACACTGTAACCCTTGTTTCTCAGGCTAGTGAGAACTATCTTCTTGAGACAGAGATAACTATCTCCTTGTTCCACATTTGAGAATAAAAATAGTTACTACGAATAAAATAACTTTAATTTGACATATTTTGAAGAACAGCTCAGTGGCACATTATAAAATGATTAGCAATGCCTATATATGCAAAGAGATGTTGATTACAACAACCTGTGCTACTAACAACATAATCTAAAGAGGTTATCATATCTAGCGACGGTCCCTGTTAGACGGAACTTTTCTGAGAAACGAGATTCTAGTAGCACTGGTTTAAACGGGAAGATTCCTAGAAAAAACAACTCCCCTGGAAGCGAAGTCCTGCGTAGCTACGGAAACGATATACCGGCTACGCGAGATTTTTTTAAGCCTCACAGTCGGCTGCAGCTCTGTCCCGGGTAGAGATCACTCAATCAGGCGAAAGTTCTGCTTCTGAAGGACAACGTGATCGCAATCTGAGCGATAAACGATTACTGTTTCGCGTTCAAGTCTTTGTAGTAAGTGAAAATGGTAACCTAGCTACGAAGGTTTCGTGGAAATGTGCAGGTTCTGAGAATTGTCCCTTTCGACATGTGATAGGGACATAAGCCACCCAGCCGGTATAGTGCTTTGCGTCTCTGACTGCCGTGCCGGAGGGCCCGGGTTCGAATCCCGTAGAAGGCATGGATGTTTGTAAATGCAGTGTCGGTGCGGCATGGGCTCACTCTAAATATGCGGCGAGACGAAAGTCCTATAGAGACGCTGATGGTAGCGGAAAAGGGATGGTGGCCCTCCGACCCATCCTAATTGGGGCGGAAGTGAGCTTAATCGCACTGTTACCTGCAAGGCAGTTGCCAACGACAGGTGTAAACTTGAGCTTCTTGCCACGAGGAATTTCATAGATTTGGGCTGACTGTATGTAAGATGACTGAACATTAGCAACATCATTATCCTAAGGCCACTGTTTTCTAAAGGGTAATAGACAAAGGTCGAGTTAAATAAAAGGAATGGGAACAAAATTTTTATATTTGAACTTTCAGTAATCTAAGAAATCTTTTATTCAAAGTCTTATTTCTGTAAGGAGAACTGAGTATAATAATTTGCGGAAAAAGCAACGTAGATAGCGTGGAATACTTCATATATATTTACACCTCTATTAAAATGTTTGTTATAAAATAAAGCTTCTATTTCGAACTCGTAAAATCATTAATGCATTAAAAGAAAAAAAATAGACTCTATAACAAAAATATCGACGCACCGAGAAGGAATCATCCGATTACTTTGAAATTTAGTACGCATAAATGTTTTGAACAAATATGCAAATGATTAAAATTTGGTGTCCAATTAGTTTAACAGGAACAAGAGATTAAATATGTTGTTCAGAATACTCGTCTATAAATTTATATCGCTGATAATATTAGCGTGGTGCGCATTTAATAAATTTAGAAAGCTAAGGGCTTATACATTATCAATGAAATTATTAAATTGAAAAACTGTTTTTCATCACTAAATCGTCAAATCACTCTCATACTTCAATACTTCCATTGTTATTTTGCTGTTTACAGCCTTACAACGAAACAATTGTTTTTAATTTTACACTGAATTTGTATATTATCTTAAATAAAAATTGTGCATTTGATTTTAAGCTATTTTGGATGATTTATTCGAATTTCCTTCATTTCTATTTTTAAAATGGGAAAAATTAAAAAAGGGAAGGCAGAATTTCATTGCAAATAATTTTAGGCACTAATCAACAGAAGCAACTTGGTCAATAGAAAAGTCAAAATAACTTAATTGTTTCTGTTGATTAGTGCCTGAAATTATTTGCAACAGATATGAATAGTCTGTTGTTTCTGTTGTTATAAACTCTGTTGTTTTCGAGATTAATATAATGAAAAGGATAGTAAAAGGAAAATCTATCCCTAAAAAAAGCTGAAAAGAAGAAGCGCCATTTTTTAAAATGAAAGAAGATACGAGAAGCTTAATTTTTTTTTCGAGAAATTTCTTTTAGCAAGTGGAGGCAGCTAAGTAAATAAATAAATGAAATCAGTATTGCAGAAACGTATATGGAATCAAGAAAAACAGTAAGATGTGTGGCGTCATAACTTTGAAAGTGAATTCCAAGTGAATTATGTGACGCCCCAGGAAGAAATTTTCAGTTCTTTTTTTTACAAAACTTTTAAAAGTACATTTATATATATATATATACCAAATTTTTAAAAAATTGACATGAAATAATCGAAAATACCAAGAGATCTTCTAAAATTAGCCAGAAAATCAGGAATTATGCTAAAGTTTTATATAAATTTCATTTGAAAGTTTATTTTTTTTCATTCTAGCCGATGACGCAAACAATAAAATTCTGAGATGTTTAGCTCGTTTACGAAACGAAGATGTGGACGAAAATTCGTTTCAACATTTCATTCAGAAAATTCTAAATTCAATCTTGAAAATTCACTTCATCATACTGTACTATCATCCACAAATATTAAGTGCACGAAATTTAAACTCGATAACTTATCAGGAAATAGTTTAAAAATCTACGACAAGCTTCTGACCATGGCTATATACATCCCAAGTGAGATGAACGAAACCTTATAAAATAATTTCTTTCTATTCACTATGTTATTTCCTTTTAAAAAGTCAAGTTTTTCAGATCTGCTCTGGACAGCAGAGTTCAAGAGATCCAGATAGTTAGCTTTACACAGTGATCTGGCTGAAAACTGTGATCTGCCTTTCACTGAAAAACTGATAAGTTCCGGAGCCGAGCTCGGGACGAATTTAAGTCCTTGTTACGTTATCAAGGAAATGTAGTTTCATAAATTAAGTCTTCACAGCAGTTTATCTTCATGTACGATAAATCATCTTTTTGAACAGTCCTGAGCAAAAAAAAAAAAAAAATTAGTTATCTGCTAAAACGGACACCTAGGTGTTCGAATAATCAGGAGGTTCGTTCGCCAAAGCTGCCAAAAAAGGGAGCCAAAATTAATCTTTGCCGTCCCCAGTGGGGTGAAGGCAATTTTGCTGTCGTTAATGAAACAGAGAGCCCAGAGACCTCTAGTGACACACGCTCCTGCTCAAACTGCCCAGTTATTATAGCTTCCCATCGGAGAGCAATCGTTGGCTCACGAAAAACCGCACCCGAATTGTCACTGTTCACCGTGTGTGGTCCGAGTTCCGATTAAATTCAACTCAGTGCGCCGATATTTGAGGAGATAAGCGCCGAGATTGGTTTCCTGAGGGGTTGTACTGAAAATTAATTTGAACTGTTTCGCAATCCTGTAAGAATTGGCCAGATTCTTATTCAGTCAGGATTCATATCATATTCTCATTGTCAGATGGCTATTTCAATGCCTGAAGCTTTTTGGGGTTACTATGAAAATTATCCGAAATGCTAAAGCAGCATTTTTGAAGTTCTTTCTTTGTAATAAAGCCCAGAAATATTTTTTAAGCAACAACCTTTGCATAAAAATATTATATAGTCTATTATAGTTTACTTATCCTGACCAATATATTAGGTTAGATTATTAGAATACAGCAAAGCACACACGAGGGCTATCTGCCTAAGAGAAGGGACCAGTTTTCATCAGAAAGTCCGCCTTCTTAGTGGAATTTCTAATGGGAACTGGCTCGTATTCACGTTGCACATGAAGAAAACATGCAGCCACCCGTTCACCTGGGATCGATCCTGAGTCGAACACCCAGCATTCAGAGTTCTTAACCATTTAGCCACTACTGGAGCTGAGCTTGATTAAGAAATGATAAATATAATATTCAGTAATCAATGACCATTTTGGTAACAACAAGTTCTAATTTAATAGAAAGCTTTTTTTTTTGTTACCTAAAATTTTTAATTATTACTCATATTATTCTAGGTGGGAGCCGAATTGAAAACTTTACATTACAGTACAATGCCTCAAAAAAGAAATTACCATTCAAATAATTTAAAATATAAAAAAAGAACTTAACATTAAAAATATTCATCAATCAAATCATTTAGATTTTTGATACTTTTCTGTTATCAGAACCGCATCCAGAAATGTATATATATATCCGGTCCCGATAACAGAACAGTAACAAATGTTTCGTTTCTTTTGCTAAATAAAAATAACAATTCAGTAAAGTGTTTTTGAATATTAAGCAGTATAAGTATAAAAATATCAATGTATATTATCATTTAATCAAAATTATAGAAAAATAAGATTAATAAAGAAGTATACATACAGGTTGGTAATTTATATATTGCTATTGAATTTAATCGTTAACAGGATGATTTTCAGAAGTATGGAAGTTAAATAAATATATAAATAAATAAAATAAAATTTTAGTGGCATTATTCGAAAGAAATGTTTTAAGAAAGATATTTGGTATATTACAATTCGACGACACTTGAGAGAAATATTTAATTAGGAACTGTACAGAATTTATAAGAATAGTTATATTATATACTGGTGCAATAAGTTAAGAGAATTTTCATATTTGATCTGCTGTGATCGCAGATCAAATATGAAATGAAACTGGTCAGATTACTGGTCAAAACTGCTGGTCAGATTTTAATAAAATTTGGTGTGAACATAAGTTGATATAATACAAGCAAAATAAACATTAACAGTTATCATAGACACACACGTTCATGTGTAACACTCATGGGAGTCTGAAGGTCTGAAACAGCGGTAGCACAAAACACAAAAGAAATGGATTAATAGGGGGCATGGCTCCCTCTTACAGCCATACAGGCCTCGCAGCATGATGGCGTACTGGAAATAAGGCAGTTTATCAGTGTCTGTGGCAACTGGACCCAATCATTCAACAGTGCTGTTTACAGTTCCTGGATGGTTCTCGGAGAGGTTTTGCGAGTTGCAATTGCCCACCCCAGAGCGTCCCAGACAGGCTCTATAGAGTTGAGGTCTGGAGACCTGGATGGCTAATCCATCCGGCGAATATCTTCACTTTCGAGAAATTCGTCGACCAGAAGAGCTCTATGTGGCCTCTCGTTATCGTCCTGTAAGATGAACTCGGGGCCCACTGCACCCCGAAAAAGGCGAACATAGGGCTCCAAGACCTCCTCCCTATACCTCACATCAGTCACAGAGCCTCTGTCAAAGACATGGAGAGGTGTGCGGCCATCCACCATGATGCTTGCCCAGACCATTACACCGTCACCGTCATTATTGTTGATTTCGCGGACATTGGAGGGTAGGTAGCGGGTCTCTGGCTCTCTCCATGTGATAGTACAGCGAGAATCGATGTTTAAGCTAAAACGGGGCTCGTCGGTGAGCAGAACGGTTGCCTATTTCTCCGTATTCCAATCACTATACTGCCAGCACCATGCTAATCGGACTCCTCTGTCCGTACACGTGAGCGGGACGCAAACAGCTGGTTTTCTAGCAAAAAACCCTCTCTCATTCAATCTTTCGGAAACAGTCACCCTTGTTACACTGGTTCCTGTGGCTGCATACAGGTCCCGAGAGAGCTGAGAAGCTGTAGCCTATCTGTTACGCCTCGCTAAAATGGACAAATAGTGATTTTCTCTGGGCGTCGTAGCTCTTGGACGACCTTGCCCAGGCTTTCTCTCTATGGATCCAGTATCCTGGAACTGTTACACAGAACACTGCGTGTTGAATTAAACTCTCTGCATATCTAGACTTGCGACTGCCTTCCTCTAGCCTCCCCACAATTCGCCACCTCATTCCAGCATCTAAACGTTGGTGGCTACTCATTTTTACTGTTTGGACGTGAATTTAATCGATTGCTGCAATATAACACCAAGAAATGCGCGGAGGTGTGCTAGCGAACGCAATTCGTCTTACCCTCCACGCGCTTATAAAGCCTGTTTCTCTGCTGGCTCCGCCTACACATACGTGTACGCTTACGTATTTGCCGTACAAGAATTGCACTTTTATCTAGAAGCAGTGATTTTCCCTTCAGTTCTTTTTGTACAATTCGATAAATATGCAATTTCTCTTAATTTATTTCACCAGTGTATAATGTATTAAAATCAAGAGAATGAAATTTGTTGGGCACATTGTAAAAATGGATATAGGAAAACCAAAGGTTAAAATTTTTAATCCCTAACCAACAGGAAAAGAAAATGGAAAGGCCCAGGCTGACACAGCGACAGAACGTTGAAAATGATTTTAAACTCACAAAATACCAAAATTAAGAAACCTTAGCGAAAAGAAAAATTTACTGATAGAATGCTTGAAAGTAGGTGGTTGTTCCCATTGGTCACGTTATTGAGGATGATGAATATGATGACAACCAAGTTTCATAATAACCATTAAAATTGAATTGGACTATTTGATTACGGTAAAACACACTCGGAAAGGATGCCTTTCTGCAAGAATTGCTAAAGAAACTAATATTAGCCTTACACATGGGGAAACTATGAAACTGCCTTTGGAGTTTGCTTTTTGGGGGTCGAACCTGGATCCAATTACCGGTGTTTAATTTGCCTTATCTATTCCGCCAGTGTTAGGCCATAAAATTAGATTTTGTTTTGTATGCAGAGTATGTAGAGTTTAGAAGTATGAAGAGTGAGGGAAACACTGCATTAAAATTGCTTTAATGGCAGTTCATGTTATAAAGAAACCTCCAATGAGAGCCTCAGCTACACTCTTTTTTAATGCAGCTTCTCTCTCTATTTCCAATTTTTTATATGTTGTTGCTCTAAGAAATGAAATATTATTTTAAAAATATTTGCGTAGGTTTTCCAGAGAAATTAAAATTACTTCAAAGATTTCTACAAACGGAAGAATGTTATTTTTAGAATTCTAGACAGGATTCCTCAACCAATTAAAAATTACTTTTAAAATTTTACGTGCATTTTAACGTAAACTTATGTGTTTTTAATAATTTTTAAGAAGGATCTTTTTGAGGATCGAAAATAATTTTTAATAACCAATTTTTTATATTTTTTAATAATATTTACTGCACCACATTTACTTACATCAAATATTGATGATTCGATTCTGCACTTAACCCATATCATACCGAGCATTGAAAAAATTATTCATATTTTTTTATAAATTCTTAAAAATGTGTTTCTCTAAGTATACGTATACATATTAAATCAAAAAATTTACCAAATTTATATTAGTTTGATCAATAAAGCCTGTCCTAAAAATAGGACAATGATATAATCCACTGCTAATTATTCTTACATAGGTGGAATGGGAGAAAGCCTCTTCACCATAGTCCAAAGTTAAATTTTTTACAGATAGTTGTTGTTATTGGTGTGAAAGTTTTTAGCTGGCATCTTCCTTGTTTATTTTATGGGTTTTTACAATAATACGTTCATTCAACGAACAAGCAACTAATTCGCCACAGCTCTTAACAGCCTATTTGTCATAAAACGGGAAAAAGGCAAAACCTAAAGTAAATTAACAGAAAAAAAATTTGAAAATTTTACAGAGGCTGTTCGCACATTTTTTAGACGATTTTGGTAAGCGGTAATAAAAAATTGTTTGCTGCAAAAGAAGTAATTGCAATTGTACTATGTTTTTAAAAGTCAAAATTATCGTCTGTGGCTTGAAAGTTTTGTTTTATTCAAAATAGCGAATTTAACAAAGCAGTGGTTCGAAGGCTACATTTACGATCTTTCCGAAGAGAAATATGCATACTCCGTTATCCAAAAACGATGTGAGAGTCATGGTTTTGTGATATATAAAGCGTCGATAGGTAATATCATCAAGAAGAAAGGAAATAAATGTCAAATTGGAGCCTTAAGTGGGACAAAAATTCCAAACAAGTATCCAAGGAAAAAACGGACAT